>WJEZ01000217.1:0-16500 GCA_009869925.1 Thalassaphorura encarpata
GGCCAACTAAACTAGTATTCGTCTCAAATGAACTTTACAAATTGTAAAGGTCAGTCATTCTCATCATATGGTCCAGGATTTTAGCACATAGAAATTAATAGCAAGATAATTTCATATTCAATGTCATCACTCATGCGAACCCTAATCAATACTGCGTAGTACGAACGAATTAAGCAATTAGCATGATGCACAAGCACCAAGGAAGGATGTGTTGATTGATTTAGGGACTTAATTTGAATTTAGTTGTGCAAGACGACGAATGGTATGATTATCGTTACACTTAACTTTCTTACCCTATCGACTTTGGTACATTGGACATGGAACTGGATTTACCTTGCATTCTGTTAAAACTCACTCAACCGTTATTCCAAATTGAGTCGTGCCGTGGCACAGTTACCGTGAGATGAATATTTAATTCATTCCGGTGAGTGCTCAAATACCTTATTTGCAAAATCTGTGCCATTGTCATCTTCATTCTGTTCTAGTTCCCGGAAGCTTGGGCTGAACTGGGCTGACTAGTCTTCTCAGCTGTTGCTTTGGTTTTGGTTTGCTCTTAAAATCTAAATGGCAATGAAAATCCTGTAGGTGGGAACCAAAATTGATTTAATTCGTTGAAACTAGGGAGTTGGATTGAAATGGTTTTAGTTTTGGTTTTGTATTGAACCCACTGTTGCTTGAGAAGACATGAATAATACAACAAAACTAATATGAATGGAAATATTAATTCGATTACAGACAGATGCCGATTAAGTCTTGTCTAGTCATGATCACTGGGGTGGAAATTTATTGTTAGTACTAAATTGGTCTATTTACCAGAAACTAAAGTGATTTAGTGATATGTACAATTTCATTCGTCTTGCTTCTCAATCTCGTTCCATAAAATCGATACAACTTGAGAATTCATTTAAATATGACTAATTCTACTACCAATATCAAAACAACATTTAATGCTTAGAAAGAAAATGGCACGTGAGCCTTACAGGTTACGCAACGACAGTACGAAGTCAGTATCCAACGTTATCCCTTTTTTATTTTAATAAATTGGCATTACAAGAATTATTTACTTATTATGCAGGTGGGATTTTTCCATAAGCTCCGTAAGCAATGCCGAGAGTAATGACCTACCTAATTTGGACTAACAAAGTCACAGCCTCCAAGGCTTGGGCTCGTTAGTGTGGATGTTTGTTTATTTTTGCAATAAGTAAAACACACCACTACAGTCGAATACACTCGTAGATAAAGACGATGCTCTACTGTAATACATTTTGGGCACTTTTGATGTGATGGAGCTAAAGAGAAAAAGTGCTAACTCTGCCCCCGAGGAAATGAATCCTGTTTGTTTTTCAGAGCTCGTAGGTCATGAGATTTCGTTTGTTTTCTTTTGAGAATAGAAGCAGAAGGAAAGGCTAAATTTATTTGACGGGAATGGTCCAAAGATTTTTCAAACTCATTCAATTTTTAAGTAAACAGAACCTTTGGGCATGAGGATAAAACATCTTGGCTTGGACTCATTCAATTTGAAATTTTGTGCCTGTGGAGAAAATGCTGACAAAGGTATATTATATTTTTACTGGACTACACATGAATCCAGGCTCTCACTTCTTTGACAAAAATTACATTGATTTTAAGTGTAAACAAAGTTTAAACTTGTATTTATTTTGGTACCTTCGAACGATTCAGGTAACAAATGAGCAAAATAAATAAACTGAACTAGATTATATTATTTTGACTGAATAAACTTAAACTCAGGTTCAAATCTCAAATTTGGTAGACTTTAATTTATGCGTCTATGCATTTTCTCACCTATATGTTAATTATAAGTCAAACAGAATAAATTGGATTGACTTACAGTGTATTTTATCTGTCCAAATCTAAGTTCGCCTTTTTCTTGACGAAAAAATTTCACATGAAAGCATCAATTTTTTCGTTTAATTCCTACAATGCTGGATTGCGGTATGTTTTACTTGTGTTATCTCTTCGTATATAGTCGAATGACTTTATTGACAGCTTGACTTAATGATGAAATTCCATATTTCTTCACATGGGTCCTCTCTACAAGAAGAATGACAGGATATAGAAGTAATAAGTAAATATGTAATTGATCAAAATCAAATCTGGCAGAATAGAGAAAGTTTTAATTTGAAATGAAAAATATTATATTAATTAATTTAATCATGTTAATACAACAAGATGGTAATTTCATTCGTCAAGCTGGAACGAGCAACTGGTTACAGGTCCCAACACTGGCAGGCAGTTTGTTCTCTTTTCGAATTTCATTGATTTTCATGAATAAGTAATTTGACAGGAAGTATCTTTTTAATATACAGCAAGTCATAATATAGAATATTCAAGAACTTTGTAATTTCCTTGAAAGGGACCTTTTGGCCTTTTCTATTAATGATATTTGAGAGGCGTGCTCTCCACAAACTGTACATTTCTGTAATGTTTATATTTATGTAATGTATATTGGATATACATTGTATATTTGTGGAGAGTTTGTCAAGTTGTTTGCATTGTGTAAGAGGGCTGGCTGCCATCTCAGACTTGAAATCTTCAAATAGAAATAACATCTCTGAATTGAGCCGAGTGAAGGTTTTAATAATGCTAAATTGTAGTTTTAGCAGAATATCAACTCAGACTGCTCATTTTCTCCGAAAATGTCACTCGGGTGTGTTGTCTGCCACTTTCTCCTTGCAATAATTGTTATTTTCCTTAATTTCTTCATCATAAATGGATTTATTCTTAAAAATCAACCACCCCAGGATCTTCTGATTGTAATCGATTCTAATTCCATTCCATCCGGTTTCTACCGTGGCTCCACAGTAGGGGAACGAGAAGATTTGATCGGATTTCAAGATTTCTTAAAATACCCCACTAAAATTGGGGTACAAACTTACTCTAATTTCACACGCACAGGGCATGTTGGGGCAACTGCCCATTTACTGTTTCATTTTATTTTTGAAAGGAGCGAAAATCTTTTTAATTTATTAGAAGTAAGGTTATATTTAATTTTCTACAAAACTAACTTATACAAGTTCACCATAATAGCTCTATATTTACACAGGTGGAGTTGCAGAAAGAATATTTGATGAAATATATTGATAAATGGATAATCAGTTTTACAGTTGGAAATGAGGAAGACAAAAAGTTTAGCATATCGGATTTTAAGGAAAGGATGAAAACTGTGCTGAGCAAATTAAAGTTTTTTCAGGATAATGCACTTTTCTTTAATTTGAAAATGAATGCAACAAAAGAGGAGTTTTGTTTTCTGGGTTTCAAGTGAGTCAATTTTAAATAAATCAAATATACAATAATTTTGGCATAAATCAAATATAAGTTAGAAAATATCGGTGTTTGGCAGATTGGATACAGTTGAACCAAATGTTCGCTTCAAGGAGCAACCTAAAAATTCTCCATACACATCTTGTGAAAGAAGTGTAAATGCATGGCTCTATCATCCAAGTTTATTTCTTCCATTGGAAGAAGCTCGCTTGAAAGTTGTTGGAGTGGTAAAATGATTTTAATTCTTTGATTTATGTAAGATTTTCCTAAATATCTGGTCCGCTCAGTCTCACCCTGATTATGAATTTGACACAAAATTTGGCCAGAGGCGGAAAGGTAGAAAGTTTGCTTACTTCAAAGATGGATTCGCCACTGGAGTTCTACAGGGAATGCAAACCATTTTGCGGTTCAAGTAAATTAATATATTTAACTTAGGCTTTTGTATTATTCTTAATTCATTTCTCACTTGATAAGTGTCCACGCTTACAAAATTCAAGATTGGGGACATCAGGACCCTGACACAGGTAAATGGACAGGGGGAATTGCAGAACTCAGGAAAGGAAACGCTGACATGGTCATCAGTTCTACGGCACAAAATAAATTACGAGCACAAGTTGTGGATTTTAATGTCGCGACGCATTTCCTGCAGTACTATATTTAATATATTTCGTTTTCTCAATTTTATCATTAACAACTAAATTTTACCTATAGAGTTGGTTTATTCTTCAAACGAGTGATTGGATACAACTCAAATGACATACCCACATTGGCTGCCCCTTTCGAATCTGACTTGTGGCTAGCAATCATGGGTTGGATCGTGTTTAATGGGATCATCTATCGAACTTTTCGTCATTTCCTGTTTGCTCTTGCAAAAAGAGAAGTCGAAAACGGTGTTTGCACTTTGGATCACAGCATTGCATCTTGGGGATTTACGTCACTTTTTCTTCAAGGTAAATGGGTTCCAAATTTTAGGTTGAAATTAAAAGAAAGACACTAAAACAGGAATGCCGGTAACCCCACCTAACTCAACACTTCGAATACTTTATTATTCGCAACTGCTGGTGGCTATAGTTTTGAATGCTGCATTCTCTGGAATTTTGATTTCATTCCTTTCCATCGAACATGATGCGATTCAAAATTTCCGAGATATTCTGTCCAATCGTTATTCATTTGAATTTGCAATGGTCAACTATCCAATGACGAGAGCATATTTAAAGGTGATACTCTACAATATTTTTTTTGCTTTAGGAATTAAATTCTGAATGCTTTAACTTGGCTTGACTTGGTTAGAATGATTCTGGTGAACTATTCGAAATATACAAACGCATGCTAGAAGGCGAAGCAAAATTGGAACATCAACCCCACTTGGAAACTCAAATCAAAAAGTTAGTCGATGGCGGACAATTTTGTTACGTTTCGGATCATTTATCTACAACTTGGGCACTTTTGAAATACCTTGATCTATGGGAGGCTTGTCAGATCAAAAGTATTCCTATTCCCAATTCAAAACAATGGCAGGGATCCTTTGTCAGGAAAGGGTCAAGATTGAAGGGAATAATTGATTCCAGGTGAGTTTAGCATTCTTATTTTCGAAATATAAGCATTGAATCAATTATTTCTAAATTTGCATTCAGCATAATAAGATTATGGGAAACGGGAAATATACACATTTTGAAATCCCGTCATTTACCCCACGTCGCGAGATGCTTACCTTCAAATAAAGTTGAAACAGGATTCTTTGATCTTGTCTTGGCATTTCGAATATTGGGCACAAATGGAGTACTGTCCATGGTTATCCTCTTGCTGGAACACATTTACTTCTACACATCGGACAGATGTTCCAAGTTTACAAATATGATATTTTTGAATTAATAGTGGAGCAAGGGAGAAATTACTCCCAAGTGCATTGTAAGTAGTTACGTGTACAAATTAATGTTAGTTGCATGGCGTTATTTAATCGGTGAATTCAGCAGCATTATATTAGAACAAATGAAACTTTATAAAATAAAGCTATAATGTTCTAATCTAATTTGCAATAGTCGAAATAAGTGGACAACTGCTTCATTTGCGTTTGCTATATTGTACTTGTAAGATTCATCAAAGATAACTAATCGAACTGTGAACCAAATTTGAGGTTCATAACATTAGCATGATGCATGAGTTTAAAAAGTTAGCCTATGACGTTAGAAGCAATTCATATTAAAACTACTTAAAATAAAATAATACTTCCGAGAATTCTGCTATTTAATCTTCAAAGTTTTATGGGTTCTACCTTCTACGGAAAATTTGGAGTGTCTACGCAGACTTGGTTTCGATACAAACCTACTCATATTGCAGGTGACAATAAATTGACAAACCCATTAATCTACAATGAGTATTGCGTCATGTGCTTGTCAAGTAAAAAACAATTTAAAGCTTGACTCCAAACTTCAATCACAATGCACTTGAAAACTAACGTTGTGGACTAATCAGTAATCCGCCCGATTGAAGAACGTTCGCTAATCTGAATTTGGATTATGAGCTCAGTAGTTGAGTCAATGAAAAACGGGGATTTTATTATTTAATTAAATGCATATATAAACTGGATACAGCCTCTATTGTTTTAATTCGCGTACTTAACCTTGACTCGTGCATTAGTGCACCACATATCTTGTCACTTCTAATTAGTAAAATAACTAAATTATAAATTAATTTATTAAGTAAAAATGAAGTCAATTTTTTTAATTTTTGTGATGGCGATGGCGAGTTGCTTATTCAGCCAGTCGCAGGCATTCCCTCATAGTGGAATTCAAGCAAAACGAGAAGAAAGGCTCTCCGGCGACGATTACATTGTTGAGTGGGAAGCAAATTTAGAAGAGGAAATGATTGAGTTTACTGTAACTGTAAAAACGACTGGATATGTTGGATTTGGCCTTTCTTTGTCAGGGAAAATGATTGGAGCCGACATTTTTGTGGCAGGAATCGGAGCAGATGGAACGCCTTATTCTAATGTTAGTAATAGTTTAATACGAACATTTAATTTCCTCCATTACCATAAAGTTATATATGACCCACTAAAAATCTAGGATTATCATGGACCCCTTGCCGACAATTGGGAAGGGCCAATTCCTGACGTCGTGCAGGACTGGGAACTTCTTGAGGGATCAGAAAACGCAGAAACTGGAACTACCATTTTAAAATTTAAACGTAAATTGGACACTTGCGATCCAAATAATGAGGATGTTGCGATCACAGTAAGATACTAATATAGTATTAGGTAGGAAAAGATTTTTTTCTAATGATATTGATAAATACAGAACGGAACAGTCAAAATCATTTGGGCAATTGGGGAAACTGATAATCTGGGGTATCATACTTCTGACACGTCTAAACGAGGTGCCCTAGCTGTAAACATGTTAGATCCTCCGCTACCACCGTTTGATTCGTCAGATTTGAGTACAACAAACTTTACAAAATCCGTCACACTGACCTCTGATAAAAACACAATTTATTGGTGCACAATGTTTAAACGTACTTCCACCAGAAAGTCTCACATCGTTGCCGTAAGTTCCAACAACATTTGTGAACCATATGGTATAGGTAACTCATGATAATTTTATATTTTCAGTTCAGACCAAAGTTTGATACTCAAGCGGCCCTTAATTATACTCATCATTTTAACATGTATACATGCAAAGCCCCAGAAGGAGAAAACCCAGTCGATGTCTTTGACAGATACACGTCTAAACGAGGTGCCCTAGCTGTAAACATGTTAGATCCTCCGCTACCACCGTTTGATTCGTCAGATTTGAGTACAACAAACTTTACAAAATCCGTCACACTCACCTCTGATAAAAACACAATTTATTGGTGCACCATGTTTAAACGAACATCCACTAGAAAGTCTCATATTGTTGCCGTAAGTTCCAACAACATTTGTGAACCATATGGTATAGGTAACTCGTGATAATTTTATATTCTCAGTTCAGACCAAAGTTTGATACTCAAGCGGCCCTTAATTATACTCATCATTTTAACATGTATACATGCAAAGCCCCAGAAGGAGAAAACCCAGTCGATGTCTTTGACAGATTCACAGGGGATCACCCTGGACAAGATTGTTTTAAAAATGTACCAGATGGTATACCACGAGGATATTGCCAAAGTAATTTGTATGCGTGGTCATTGGGTGGACGGGTAATTTATTAAAACGAATAAAAATCCAATGCCAATGCCAATTTCGTGTATAACAATTTTTGCGGTCATTGTTGTGTCAGGTCCTCGTGTTTCCAGATGACGTTGGTTTTCCTTGGGGTGAGGAAGAAACCGAATATTTTCTATTTGAAGTTCATTTGAACAATCCAGATTTCTTGGGCGGCGTCACTTTCGAAACAGGCGTAACGTTTTATGATACAACTATTCTTCGGTAAGTAGGAAAATATATACGTACGAGTGATGAATTAAAGCAGCAGACATTATCGTTATTCAAACTTTTAGTGAAAAGGAAGCTGGAATGTTGTCCATTGGACATGGTACTCAACCGTCATTAATTCTTCCACCAGCCAGTAAAAATTGGAAAGTCGTGGGTCATTGCAGCACTGATTGTACTGATAATTTACTTCCAGAGGAAGGAATCAACGTTTTCAACATTAATTTGCACGCTCATCTCGCTGGTAATAAATAAAAATTTCTTACATTTCTTGAGCAATTAATATTATACCATATAATTTCTAATGGAAGGAAGGAAAATGAGAGTTCGACATTTCCGTGATGGCACCGAACTGCCATGGATTTCCAACGATATAAGCTACGATGCTGATTTTCAGGAAAATCGACCACTGGCCGAAATTATTAACATCAAGCCTGGGGATCACATCAGCATGGGTAAATGATAAATAAATTATAAATTCCTCCTTCGACAATTCCATAAAATGTATTCTTTTTTTCTTTCCATACAGAATGCACATATGACTCGACCAAAGCAGTGATTGGCGGATTTGCTACCTCGGATGAAATGTGCATGTTATTTGCATTTTACTATCCTAAATCTCAAATGGAAGGATGTTTTAGTGGATATCCAGATCAGAGTGTTTATGATTTGATTGGAATTGAAAGTGTTGAAACACCGTAAGCTCAATTAATTTGGAGGAAAATTGTGATAAATATTTTAACCTCAGTTTGTTTCAGATATGAAGGAAGTTTGGATCCAGTTATTGTTCTTCCCGAGAAATGGGCTGGTCTATTGTACAGTCAGGTTTTGGATGAACATGTTGAATGGACAGAAGAACTGAGAGCTACTCTTCAAAATAATTTGTTACTTGGAAACCACTATGACTATTGTCGGACTAATGTCTCCAGTAGTTCATCGGAACCCCTGTTTGGAGTTGGAAAGAGCGTAATCCAAAGTGAACTTTCATTTCCATGGGTAACTTATCCTGTAGTGGATAAAGAATATGAAGAACCTGATTTATGTTCCGAAGGTAATTGGTCATAACAAAAAGTAAAGGTCTAACACATCAGAATTATGATTATGCTAGGCAAAATGTAGGGAAATATTTTATCTTATTAAACTGAAATTTCAGATGAAACTGAAAATCCACCAGTGACACAAGAAACATGAAAATCCACCAGTGACACAAGAAACTGAAAATCCACCAGTGACACAAGAAACTGAAAATCCACCAGTGACACAAGAAACCGAAAATCCACCAGTGACACAAGAAACCGAAAATCCACCAGTGACACAAGAAACCGAAAATCCACCAGCGACTCAAGAAACTGAAAATCCTCCTGTGTCTCTGGTAACTGAAGATCCCACTAAGCCTACTGGACCCCCTGGCTCAGCCGATTCGATAAGAGGTCTTAATCAATTTACTATACTAATTACCACTATCGTTTCATTTTCAATGATGCTTCTACGCTAGACCCTACTTTACTTAGAATTTCAATCCAGAAATTTCGAATTAGAAACAAATATGTTTTAATTGCAGTAGAAATTACTTCAATCTGGCAACGATCAATTGCTTCATAAGCTAATTCTAGGACTAAGATCATTGTGGAAATCAAGTCGTGCAAATAAGCACAGAAGTACATTCGTGTAAATAAATAAAAATCTACAAGGTCTAATAAAACTGTAACCAATTGTGCCAATAATCAATCATCCCAGTCAAAGTTCTCGTTTTCAGAAATAGAGTGAGTCCAACGAGTGAAAACTGTTTCTTTTAGATTCATTTTAAAAATACAATTAGGAGTTGAAGTTTGATCACATACAAGTGAGGGAGGAACCCTGACGTTACATAACAGCACACTCTGTAAAATATACAATGGAAAAATTTGATCAAATTTTTTCACACCTTAGATTTGGGGCCAATTAATTCGCTTACCTTCCCGACAGTAGAAGCGACACGTTGCCAGGCATATAGTTCAGCCCAATTAGGTTGAACAGAAGTACATTCGTGTAAATAAATAAAAATCTACAAGGTCTAATAAAACTGTAACCAATTGTGCCAATAATCAATCGTCCCAGTCCAAGTTCTCGTTTTCAGAGATAGAGTGAGTCCAACGAGTGAAAACTGTTTCTTTTAGAATCATTTTAAAAATACAATTAGGAGTTGAAGTTTGATCACATACAAATGAGGGAGGAACCCTGACGTTACATAACAGGACACTCTGTAAAATATACAATGGAAAAATTTGATAAAATTTTTTCACACCTTAGATTTGGGACCAATTAATTCGCTTACCTTCCCGACAGTAGAAGCGACACGTTGCCAGGCATATAGTTCAGCCCAATTAGGTTGGGGTCGACATTTAGGTCCAGTAACATGAACAACGTAGCTTGCGTGATATAGCTCTGGTCCTAATTCGTAAAGAACTGCAATGAAAGTAGAAATTAAGATCATGTATTAACAGAACTAAAATATTAGTGTTTCTTACCAAAATCAGCACCAAACGAGGAGCCGTCCTTAGGAACCCAATTCTTTGAACGAAAGTAATGATAAGCAGCGTAGAAAAAAGGAAATTCTTCACGTTCACGAACAATCATGCTCCAAACATTTTGAAAGCAAAGAGTATCACCAGTGATGGTATCTTGAATAGAAATACATCCAACGGCAAAGCTCAAAAATATCACTTCTTCAGGCAGTAATATCAAAAGTTCTTCCTCTTCGACTTCATCTGGCTCTACGATTGCAGGCAAAGGATTTTTCCTTGTTGTACTATTTAAAAATGGCTTTTCGGAGTTGTGGCACTTGCTGAACTCGTCGTCGGCAGAAATTGAAGACGAAGGACCGTCAACATTATCAAGAACTTCTACTTCCATTTCAATTCCATTTGTTTTTGCTACAGACAAATTCACATTGACAGACTCAGCTTCGGGCTCAAGCTGAACTGAAGCATTTTTTGTCAAATCAGCAGATGAATAAAATAGACTTGTCGAGTTTCGGCGTTCTTTTGGCGTAATTGAGTTCCAACTTTGACTATCGTCTCGGAGCAACTGCTTTTGGTAATACCTTTGTGACTGGAAGGGATAATCGAAAAGACCAGACGGACCACGGAAAGTTCTTGTGCTTCTGCCAAATGCACCCTATTCATAAAAATAATAAAATTTAAGAGACATGTAGTGAAAGTCTAATAATACAGTATCGTTCTCACGTACATTTTGGTACAAAATACTCATGTCTTTCTCATGTCTAACAAAGAATTTTTGACCATCAAAATAGCATCGACACAGAGATGGGAGCTCAGTTTCTCCTAGCCCAAAATTTGGATAAGGAAGTCCAAGCTTATTCAGTGCTCTCATAAATCCTTTCTTCCTGATAGCTTTCGGATTGTCTTTGTAGTTAGACATGATGACAACGTCTTTGGTTATGGTGTGTCTTTTACTTAATTTTAGAGATCCCTGTCATATCACAAAACATGGACATCTGAAATTCAGATTTTTCAATATTAGGTCGAAGTAAGGCAGATGTAGCCGGAGCCGGAGTGTAACATCCCAATATTACATGTCCACATGCTCACCAATAAAATTACACAAATCTTGAATATCATATCATTCATGATAAATTACACATTACCTTATATAGACTTACTTTATATGAATGAAAACGAGTCAGATTTTTGATAAATTTGTAATCTCAGGACAGACAAATCCACAAACAGAGTTAGGAGTCTAGTTTGTGTACAATATCAAAATTTATGGTGAATTTTTGAAATTCTTTCTATATTTCTTGCTGTCTGCTGTGTGTACATGTAAAAAGTTTTCCGTCTTACCACAGAAGTCGAATATTTGTTTCCCGCACCCGCACGTGCACATAAAAAAATTGATAGACCGGGAGATTTTCATTCTACAAAATAATGTGAAAGGGATAGGACGATTCCAATTTAGCTCTTGAAATTTTTATTGTAGAATCCACTTATTCAGGTGTATAAAAATTTAAAAAAAGCTAAAATGGATCCTGCTTTATTGAGGGAACGTGAAAACTTCAAGAAAAAGGCTTTCGCAATTCCTACGTGAGTCAACTTTAATATTTTTAAGAATGCCCATTTAAACCATGTAATATCTATAGCCGTATTTTAATTTTACTCTACTTTTTAATTCCAGTGTCGAGACAAAGAAACGGAAAGATGAGCCGACGGAAAGGCGTCCAGAAAGGCCTGGGTAAGTGAATAGGATATTTATTTAGGGTAACAATGTCAAACAAATGTTTTGGATACTTGGTTTTAGTATTAATGTAATTTGTTAGACCGTCGCAGTCTCAACCTACATTCAGACAGTCCAGTGGAGGTGGTGGTAGCTCAGCATCTGCTTATAAATTTGGAGTCCTTACAAAAATTGTAAAGCATTTGCGACAGAAGTTTCAGGATGGGGAGGACTCACCCCTCGCTTTAGAAGAAATTCTTGACGAAACAAATCAGCTAGATGCGAGCAGTAAAGTCAGAGCGGTAAGGGGACTATTTTAATTATAGTATTCGTCAAGTCTGGAATTTTTGGAGTTTGTTGAAGGGACTAGCTTAAATTACTCAGCTATTAATTTTTTCTGTATTGAAATTTTAGTGGCTATTATCTGATGCACTCCCACATAATCCCAAGATTGAAGTTACTCCGGAAGGAAGATTCCTGTTTAAGCCTCCACTCAAATGTCGCGATCGGAAATCTTTACTTCGTCTCTTGAGAAATCACGACATGAAAGGACTTGGAGGGATTTTCAGAGATGACGTCGTTGAATCTGTTCCACATGCTGAAAAAGTTCTAAAAGTGAGTCCAGAATTGTTCATTTGAATTTCATATTAAATTTTGATTGTTAAATAATTATTAAATTGCATATTAATTTACAGGCCATTGATTCCGAAATTATAACTATTGCTCGACAAGATAAAAAGAAAGTTCTTTTCTACAATGACCGAACAGCCAAGTTCGAAGTGGATGAAGAATTCCAGAAACTTTGGAGAGGAGTTGCTGTAGACGGGATTGATGATCAGAAAATTGAAGAATACCTTGATAAGGCTGGAATCAAATCCATGGAAGGTCAAGGGGTAAAGAAACGCCCAGCTAAACTGAAAAAGAGTACAAAGAGGAAAGTCGTTCGAAAACTCAAAGACAATGAGCATATGGGTGATGTACTGAAAAATTATGACTAGATTATTTACGCCTGCCCCTCGCAGTCTGTTTGGACTAATGTAACTGATGTAAGAATTAATTAAATGTACTTCGATTTGGGATTTCTCATTTTGGTAAGTGAAACTCATTTTGGTATTAAAAAATAAAGCGTTGTCTTTATTTTCAGTCAGTGGACATTGTTTGCTATTGCTACGAGTATGTCTGGACTTATTGTACTATCGATTTCTCATACAGCGCTTGGATTTCTTCCTCTGAGAGTTGGAGAACATTTTCCAATATTTCTTTTGTGTGCTGACCAAGAGCAGGGGGTGGAATGCGGGGTTCGTTAACACTCGAACTATATTTTACTGCTGGTCCGACCACTTTGTAAGGGCCAAGTTGTCGAATCATGTTGTTATGCAGTACCTGCAAAAAATCAAGGTTCAGTATGATATGGGACATGGTTCCAGGACTAAATTGAAATTTCCATACCTGTGGATCCGCAAATGTGCTTTCCATGTCATTTACTGGTCCATAAGGGAATTTACAGCTCTTAAAAATTTCCAACCATTCGTGAGAAGTTTTACTTGCCATAATATTTCGTAATATGCTTAAAAGTTGAACTCGATTTTTGACTCGTAACTCGTTGGATGCGTAATGAGAGTTAGTCTTGAGATCTGGACGTCCGATTATATCACAGAACTCATGAAATAAATCATTGTTCCCTGTAAAGTAAGAGTAGAGTTAAATACTTAAAATCCAACTGTATTAGTATCGACACTTGATTTTGAATTACCTGCTCCAATAGTAATCCAACGATTATTTTTTGTTCTAAAGGCTTCATAGGGAACAATGCTTTCATGCTCAGTTCCCCATCTCTTTGCCTCCATCCCACTATTCAGATAATTTGATCCCAAATTGGCCAGGGAAGATACTTGGGTTGACAGTAGATTGGCTTCGATTTTCTGCCCTCTCTTCGTCTGAGAAATAATATTGACAACTTTTTTGTCAAATATTTTTAACAATTGTATCAGAGCTTACCGTATGCCTTTCCAAAAGTGCAGCTATAATAGCGCCATGTGCATATAATCCAGTTGCTAAATCCGTCATGGCTACTCCAACCTTGCAAGGTTCCCCATCTCTTGGCCCTGTAATATGCATTAGTCCACCGAGTGATGCTGCAATGACATCGTAGCCACCCCTCGACTGATAAGGACCAGTGGATCCATATCCGGTTATAGAACAATACACTAATCCAGGATTTATGGCCTCCAAGTCTTTGTACCCTAGTCCCATTCTGTCCAATGTGCCAGGAACGTAGTTTTCGATCAAAATATCACACTGCTGAATCAGACGTTTGACAATATCCTTCCCTTTCTTTAAGTCTAAAGCGATACTCTTCTTGTTGCGGTTGACTGAAATAAAATAGCAGCTAATGCCATTCAAATATGGTGGACCCCATGTACGTGTATCGTCTCCTGCTCCAGGTTTTTCGACTGTAATCACACAGCAGAACCAGATTCTAAATTATCGCTATCGATCATTTGTTTTGTTCTTGAAGAATTATTAATCTGTGACAACCTTTGATTATCTCTGCACCAAGATCTCCCAAAATCATTGTGCAATATGGTCCCGCAAGGATTCTCGTAAGGTCAAGAACTCGAATTCCTTGCAATGGGCCACCTGTCACAGGTTTCTTAGCATCTTCAACGCTGGACGTAGTGGGAATGATGGGTGTGCTGAAATTTCGTTGCAACAATCCTAACCAGAAATTACATTTTTAACCCCAGTTTTTTGGCTAAAATAAATTGAAAACTTTAACATTTTATCAATGAACATCTCACCACAACATTGATTTGGCTGAATCCATTTGTTGGTCCAGAATAAAATATGACTTGGCAATTGTCGCATTTTCCTGACAATAAGCGGATTGTGTAGAATTCAATAATGAAATTGTGGACAGGTAAAATACTGCTGTTAAAATAAAATTTTATTGTAGAATGGAAACGCTTTGCATAAAATAACAAATTTTTAAATATTTTAAGATTTTGAATTCATTGCTGATAGTTAACAGTAAAAATTTAATCACAGACAGAATAATTTTTCCAAGAGTCAACACAAAGATCTGTGATGCTAATGTTGTGTGTTGGGATTGGGATTAACTTTGTCTGTCAAAGACGGGAGTCTATTAAGCAAATTAATTTTACTGCGTATCTCATACTGACAACTGACAGGGTTTAATCTCACATCGTCACCCAACCAAACAAACTAGGGATCTGATCTAAAAGGCTAGACTAGATACTAGACTGGAAATATTCCCTAGTTAACCAATTTCCGCACCACGTGCAGCGGCAGACGTGCAAGGCTGTTGTATGTAACAGTTATTTATTTTTGTACCTCCTGTGCTGTGGAGCAATGGGATATGACGTAACCACTTGACTTGGAAGAAGACACTTGTTTTGCCATCTTTGTGGTTAATTCATTTTCTATTTCCACGTATTCATACAAATTAGTCTTTAGTTCAGATTCATCTCGATCAGTCACATCCATGTCATAATCTCGTGAGAGTTTGACATACATCTAGGCATACGTCGTGGAGACGTGGAGTGAATATTAATTAAATTATACACACCCATTGCATTGCAAAATTCATTCATTAAATAACCAAGACGAAGACTAGACTGGACAACGGAGGAAATCGTGAAGGTCTTTAAGTAAGTATAACATATTTAAATCCCATGTCCATGTTGTTTATATTTCGATTATATTCTGGAAGATTTTAAGCATGTCAATGTCAGTCTCACTTCGCGTCTGCTTACTGCACAGCAAATTCGAGTCAAGTATATTTTTTGCGCAAGTGGGTTTTGATAAATTCACACCTCTACCTCACCTCATGCCTGCCTGCCATGGTCCCCTCTTAGGTTTTCGCTTTCCCCTCGATCATATTATTCGCAAATAGATTAATCTCTATTCCCCAAGTAGTAGCTGGTAGCTGCCAGAATTGTGTAGAATAGCAATAGAAGTGGATTTGTATTGAGTTGAGTGAAAAGGGTTAGAACACAGAACGGGTTAAGCTAAGCGGATATAGTCAGTGTAGTGTGTTCATGTGCAAAAAATATAACTTTGGGTTTGGGTTTAGATCGGCCTTGCCTTCCCGTTGCCAGCCTTTGCAGTTGTTTTGTTGCTACTCCTTGAGTTCAAATTCAAACTGTACATGTATTTAGTGGTGATTGACTTTTGACTTTAGTTTGATAAAAATTGACAGATAATTATTCAAGTTTGCATGCATGCATGGTAAGCGAATTTATTGAGTTGACATTACATTGTAGTCGGACAGAGTGTTTTTGTTTTTGTTGTAAAGCATTTTTAAACCTCTAGGCTGTTTGGATAGATAGGGCGTATTTCATTTTGTAATTAATTTATTTTGCCTTGAAGTGTTATTAACGATTTTGTATTTTGTAGTGGAATCGAATCTACTTTAGAATATTGTCTTTATTTCTGCAGGTTTGAAATTTTATTGAGAATTTTAAACTGAACTAATTGAGCTGACCTGACCTAAGAAGTTAATTCACGGCCTTCAAGGCTGACGACAGCCCAGCCTAGTAATGAAACTTAAGTACAATACCGGTGAGTAAACCTAG
>WJEZ01000217.1:16580-36757 GCA_009869925.1 Thalassaphorura encarpata
GACAGCCCAGCCTAGTAATGAAACTTAAGTACAATACCGGTGAGTAAACCTAGAAGTTTAAATTGAGTTTAATGGGTTTATTAATACATGTCAGCAGTGTTTAACTTTGTTCTAATAATCAAATTCTATTCAACTTTCAAGCGGCTTGATTGATCTTTTTATGATGGATTTGACAAGTAATGACTGTTTCATTTCGTTTAGTTAAAGTTTGTTAAGGATTTGCTTTTACCTAGTCAATTTTTACAAAACTAAAAATTAGATTTGCTCATGGTCGATTTCATTATCTAATTGTCTAAAATGATTTATTACATTGCATTGCTATTTTAAAGTCATATTGTTTTGTTTCTTTCCTTGTGTAGTGTGTTGTGATTTATTTTTTTCGCCTGTGATTGTTTTTAGTTCGTCTTCAAGTTTTTCGTCTCGTCTGTGGTGGATTTCGCATTTGATCAACAACAATTTTTGCATATGCTGCTTGAAAATGAAACCGTCTGTACGAATAACTTTCTGATTTTGGACAGTTTGTGCTTAAGGTGGATTAGTGATAGTTGATGTTTAGCTTTAGTTTTAACTGATGCAATTGTAAATTCTGCTGACGTTGGGCAGATTATTCGTGTACAAATTCCATCGAGCTTATGTATTTGCTGACCATATTATTTTTGTGTGTATTGTGAATGTGAATGTGTTCAGTTCAGTTCAGCTAGCCTCATCTGTCTACTTTTATTAATTCTCTCTGATTCAAACAAGTGGTTTGTGATCTCTCACTCAAGATATAAAAATAATAATTCTTGTCATTTAAAATGTTCAAATATAAAGTGAAAGCAAATCCTACTCCACAACGTGTGGGGATTCGAATGAAAGTATTCAACTGCCGACCTGGGACTCTGTAATGGATTAATGCACACAAATCCAGATGCAGAGGGGGATGTTGATGATGATTTAGAACAATTAGTCGTCGTTCCACGTAGAAGACATCAAAATTCATGGGGTGGACTCCTCAGAATCGTCATGGTTCTCCTACTGATGGCAGCAGTCATTTCAATAGCTTGCTTGATCGGTAGAGAATATTACCTCTTGTCGCGGCAGGTGAGTTCTTAAAAAAACTTTACGGTAGATGAATTTTATAATTTTTATTTACCATTACAGAAAGAAATGTTCAATGATTTCCTGGAATTTGAAGCCGCTGATGATAGTTATGAAGATGGGAAAAATCAGTTTTCTGCAGACATGAGCTCTGACACTTGCGATATAAATGTAGACTGGAGATTTGATTGTCATCCAGAGGATGGTGCATCGGAGGAAAAATGTAGACATAGGAATTGTTGTTGGATTCCTCAACCCCAGTCCGGGGAACCCTTCTGCTTTTACCGAAAAGACTTAGCTTATTATAAAATGGTCCAATGCGACTGAAACGACATTTGGACTCCAAGCTTCTGCTATTCTTATTCGCTCATCTCCTTACCCTGCTGATGTGAAGGAACTCACAGTTCATGTCATTTATGAAACTGAAGGATCTGTTCGGATCAAGGTATTTAAAATGAATGATTTTTTGCTAAGTGATTCGGAACTTAATACATACAAAGATACGTCAATGTAATTTGTGGTTAGATCTTCGACTCCAACAATAGTCGCTTCGAAGTACCACTTCCTTATAAGATCTACGACGAGTCCTCCGAGAAATCTACAAATACAAAGTACTATCTCAAGTTTTTCGATAATGGGTTTCAAGTTTATCGATATGGATTTGCTACACCTTTGTAAGTTGGTTGGAAAATTGAGATACGATAATACATTCCCTTGTAATAGTAATGCAGTTCATTAGATTTAATTTCCTCTTCCCTGTGTTTAGATTCGATACTACCGTAGCTCCTATGGTCTACGCTGATCAATTCTTGCAGCTATCGTCATCTTTACCATCAACTTACATTTATGGACTTGGCGAAACTCAGGACAAATTGAGTAGAAGTTTGAATTGGTCACGCTCTGTTCTTTGGACTCATGATAGCGTTCCAATGGAAAACGTGAGTTTAATTCAGTTTCATTTTTCAAGGAGTAAAACATGTATTTATTTTGAAATTTTTTGAATCAAAATTTTTATTTTGTAGAGAAATCTTTACTCATCTCATCCATTTTATTTCGTAATGGAGAAATCGGGTGAAAGTCATGGGGTTTTCCTAGCCAACAGTAATGCAATGGGTAAGAAATCCAACGCATGACGTGACAGCTTTCCTTATTTCTAAGATAATTGTAGCTGTAGTTTTAGACAATTACAGAGCGATTTGAAATAATTGGACACTCATTTCCTTGTAATTGTTGAGCAATTTTGAAGTAATGAGGCATTGTTCGGACGTAATTGATCCATAATTGCTGTAATTTGGACAACGTTTTATATTTACACTTCTGGAATAATTCAACTTTCATGCTCTACTTTTGAATAATTGCTATAGTTTAGTCATGCTATTCAAGATTTGCTTATAATTATTGAAAATTATTTTCAAATCAACTGCCTAGTTCTATAATTATGCTCAAAATTATCAGTATTATCTAGAACATAATCATGAACTAAAATTCCTTCTTTCCTGTAGAGGTCATTCTGCAACCCGGCCCTGCAGTAACATTCCGAACTATCGGCGGAATATTGGATTTGCGGATTTTTGTCGGCCCCACTCCACCTCAAGTCATGGATCAATATACTAACATAATTGGAAAACCTGCGATTCCTCCTTACTGGTCCCTTGGGTTTCATCTCTGTCGATTTAATTATGGAACATTGAATCACACAAGGAAGATATTGGAAAATAATATTAAAGCTGGAATACCAATCGTAAGCTTGACTTTGGTTTACTTTTTTAGAAATAAGAAAGTTTTAATTCTAAAAATGCAGGACGTCCAATGGAATGATTTGGATTACATGCAAAATCAAAATGACTTCACTTATGATAAAATCAAATTCGGCGATCTCCCACAGTTTGTTAAACATCTCCACGATGTAAGAAAATAAAATTCTAACCAAATTTTATATTATTAAAATTTGCATTTAATACTTAATTTTGACATTGTAGAATGGAATGCATTATGTTCCACTCATTGATGCTGGGATTAGCGGTGGAGAAGCTATCGGGTCTTATTCGCCCTATGACGATAGGAATTCACATGAATGTTTTCATCATGGATTCAGAGGGCAAAAAACCTTTTGTTGGGAAAGTTTGGAATCCAAAGAGCACAGTTTGGCCTGATTTCTCCCATCCGAATGTAACGGTGTATTGGAGAAATCAATTCGAAAAACTCTACAATGAAGTCCCAATTGATGGGGCTTGGTTGGTAAGTCCCAATGAATTTTTTGGTATGACCCATCTAACAGTGAATTTAAAATATAGAAATTTAATTATGCACTTTAGGATATGAATGAACCTTCAAACTTTTGGAATGGTGGAGCCAAGGGCTGTGACAAAGCGTCACTCTTGGATAATCCACCATACGTTCCCCGTGTGGAAGGAGGGGAACTAGCGTTTAAAACTATTTGTCCATCAGCAGTTCAGAGCAAAGGAAGACACTATGATCTTCACAATCTCTTTGGAACTTTGGAAACGATTGCTACATCCAAGTATTCTTATTACATAGATTTTGTAGTTACTAGCCATTAGAGAGCTATTTAAACACTAGCTTTGAATTTACTTCCCTAGAACACTTGCTGATCTGCGAAGTCAACGGCAATTCATAATTTCCCGTTCTACCTTCCCTGGGCAAAGGCCATTTTGGTGGTCATTGGACTGGAGATGTTGCTTCCACTTGGGAAGACATGAGAAAATCTATCCCACAAATTCTTACATTTGGTCTCTTTGGAATTCCATTGGTTGGTGCCGACATTTGTGGGTTTAATGGAAATACGACAGTGGATTTGTGTAAACGTTGGATGCAACTTGGTGCTTTCTATCCATTCTCAAGGAATCATAATACAGATGATGGAATTGTAAGACTTTGTTCCTAAATTCACAAAATTGCAGAATTATATTTTGATGCTTGTGTTTTTTTATTGAATTCATATAGCCTCAAGATCCGGCTTCCCTTGGACAAGAGGTAATTGATGCGTCGAAGGCAACTCTGAAAGTCCGATACAGTCTCCTTCCATACATTTCGAGCTTATTTTTCAATTCTTACATTACTGGAGAACCCGTGGCCAGACCTATGTTTTACAATTTGTGTAAACGCTGGATGCAACTTGGTGCTTTCTATCCATTCTCAAGGAATCATAATACAGATGATGGAATTGTAAGACTTTGTTCTTAAATTCACAAAATTTTCTTTAAATGTTCTTGCAGAATTATATTTCGATGTTTGCGTTTTTTATCGAATTCATATAGCCTCAAGATCCTGCTTCCCTTGGACAAGAGGTCATTGATGCGTCGAAGGCAACTCTGAAAGTCCGATACAGTCTCCTTCCATACATTTCGAGCTTATTTTTCAATTCTTACATTACTGGAGAACCCGTGGCCAGACCTATGTTTTACGAGTAATTAATATATTTTCATTATACTGATATAACGGCTCTACGTAGATTTTATTGATTATTTGAATTTTCAGATTCCCTAAGGATATTAACACATATATGATTGAAACTCAATTTATGCTTGGATCCGCTGTGCTTGTTGTCCCAATTTTGGAAGAAAATTATACGGCAAAGACGATTACGGCTTATCTTCCAGCCGGATGGTGGTATCAGCACCATTTTACTGAAATCGTAGACTCTCTTGGTGAAGAAAGAGAATTGAAGATACCGAAGGATTCTATTCCAGTGTTATACCGTGGAGGTAGCATAATTGTGAAACAGGAGCCAGGACAAACAACTACAGCTAGGTGAGTTAAAGATAATCAGATACTAAATTAAAAATTAAATTATACAATTTTTTTACTTTTTAATTCTTAGCCGGAAGAACAAGTATCACATCCACGTCTACCTGAGTCAATATGGCAATGCTACTGGTGAATTGTATTGGGATGATGGAATTGTTCCAGGTTAGTCGAGTCTCTTTTAATTTCATATCTCAATGTGTATATGATTATTAAAATTATTGTGATTTTTAGATACAACAATTCTTGGAAGATACAGCCACTTTAATTTGACTGCTTCAAAAGATTCATTTTATATGGTAACTACTAAATTGGGAAATGATGATCGTATGGTGCTCGGATCTGTTGAAATTCGAGGAGTTATGGGCTCTGTTTCATCAGTTTTACTCAATAATGTTCCATTCGATTACAGCATGAGTACCGAGGTGAGAAAAATTTACTAAGAAATTTATTAATAACAAGTCATTCGAGTACAAGTCCTAATTACTTTTTTGAATTTTTATAGAACCGAACTCTACAAGTCAATAATTTGAACATGACTCTTAGGGATGGAATTCAGGTTGTTTGGAAACCGTAATAAGTATACTTGGAATGAAGTAAAGGATATTTGAATGTAAACCTGTGACCTGACTTGACCTAGCCCCCAGTCTTGAGATTTTGTGAGAGTAGTTAAAAAGAAAGAATGAAAACAATTATGCAGCATTCAACATTTTAATACCTTTAATATCCGTAGTGAAAACAAAGTCGTCTTCACATTACAATACCATATATATAATATCCAAATGTATTACTTGTGATTGTGATTCCATGCTCATTTCTAATGGTGTTCTTTTCATACCATGTTGTGCACCGCTCTTCGCCTAATTAATGTTATCACTTGCACTGCAATTGCATTTAATGATTTATTTTAAGCTAAAATGTATCCTTCTCAATTTTCTCTTGTGCGCAGCTTAATTTATCTAATAGATACATAGTCATAATGAAATGAGGTTTTGGATTAGAATTATTATTTTGAATTATTACGTAGGGATTGGAATTGAAATAAAATGGAAATTATTATTTGGCTTAGATTCTTGTTGAGGTTGTTGTTAATGTATCTTGAATTACACATTGTGGATTATTTCCTTTCTTGCGGTTTTTCCACCACAGATAGAAAAGTGCAGTTCGTTGAGACTGCATTATGAGTTTGAGGAGAAAGAAAAGACAACAAAAGGGAAAGAAGAAGCTCCCTTGACTTTTTTCTTCATTTTGAGAATAGGAGAAAAGAATCGAGAATGAATAGAAGAGGAAGAAGGGTGCGTTGAATTGAATGGGGAAGGAAGAAATGAAGGACGATGAAGCGTTTCCGGTTTAGCGGAACAAGGAAGAATAGAAGAATTGACTTTCTCCACTCATAAACCACAAAAAGTACAGAATTGACTGACTGAGCCAAACGTACAAAAAGAAAACTGTACGTTGGCTGGTGACAACCATCGTCGTCCTTCAGAAACGTCAAACTGTTTGGATCGATTAGTGATGACCAAAATGTGCCAGAACAAATAAAAATTAGACGATTTACTCATTTATGTTAAGCTTTTATTTTCATAGTCATTCAAATTGAATTTTTCACTACAGTATGATTAATCTGCATCTGAACGAATTTCCACTTCCAATGCACGAGCACTTGTCATTTCCTTGATGAATTTCTTGTACTGATTGTACTGATTTGTTCTCCAAACTTTCTGTCTCCAGCTTCGCTTAAAAACCAACGGAAGAATATTAACGAGAGCCAAGACAAGAAGAAATAAAGCATTCCATCCAGGCAGATTTGCACGTGCGAAATAAATGGCAATACATTTAGCAGCAAACACTCCATGCCCACCCAAATAGCTCAGACAAAGATTGTCAAACCAACTCAAGGTGTGGAAATAAGATGGCCATTTTGGTCGCTGTTTCGGGTTATTTTCAACTTTGACCTCTGGATCTTCCTTTGTGTCTTTTAATTCTGCGTCCAATTTGATCTCTAATCCCGACCTCAAATTCGGAATGAGCTCTGAGATTGATTCAACGTCTTTGACTTCCGTTCCACCGAGTGCAAGTTTCTTCAATTTATTCAAATTTAACGTGTATTGATGAAAAATGGATTCATCAAGGGGACAATTCGTCAAATCCAGCTCAATCAAATCCTGTCCATGAACTCGAATGAATTTCCTCACCATGGTTTTAAGCCGAGGGCGATCCAGGGGTAGACAAGTATTCTTAGAGTCAAAAGTTAGAGCAAAGAAAGAAATGGTTCGTTTCTCAGCCTTGAGCAAATAGGATGTCAATTCTTTGACATTGAATGGAGTTGAGATTTGATAAAATCCAAGATGGGCTAGACTTAGATTTTTGTCAGGGTCAGCCGCAAGGGCGCCCATGACATCTGTGACACTACTCCCACCCCAACCTATCAACCGAATTGTTTGAAGATTCTGAGCAAAATGCAAGAGTTCAAAAATCACGGCTGGATGAATATTCTGGACAGCAGAGGCAGATGCAGTGGCCCCTGGAGAATTCATTGTGCTCGTTGATGACTGAAGGGTCAGAGAGGTTAGGTTCCTCAACTCGGCCAAAAAGCCACCACAAGGCTCAGCAAGGACTTCTGAAAAAACAATGAATTCAGGGACTTGGATAACTTCAAGGGCCTTGAGATTCGGACACATTCCAAGGATCTCTTGAAATGTTATAAGGGACAAAATGCAACGTTCCAATTTTAAGTCCTGGACGAAAAGTCCATGGACTAGGAAGAAATCCTTGGCGTAAGATTGACGCAAGTCTTGGCGACGAAATGTAAAGTTTGGGCAATGAAATCGGGTGTTGAGCTTGAGTTTTGTGAAGGCCTCCCATCCTCTCCATGCTGAAGATGACCTTTGCCCTTGTGTTAAAACCAGTCGGGTCTTGTTCCAGAGGAGGGCTGGAGTCTCACTGTTCTGATTTGGACTGGATACAATGTCGTTCCAATATCTACACAACGAGTCGAGCGGAGAGCAGGTCGGAAGATTTGAGAAAATATGTGGATAAGATTTTATGAAGAATCTGTGAAGGAAAAATAGAAAATAGCTCAACGTCAACATCAACTCAACACTATTTTGTCCAAAAAACATACTTTTCGATCCAATTGCAAAATAGCTTCTTCGGCTATGTCAGATGATTCTGCCTTGAAGCGATTTATATCCACACTCGTGCCCAGTTCCATATGGTCAGAAGTTATGGACGGAGGAATGAATGATTTTGACGTGGGAGTAGGAGCCATGATTATGACCCAGTATTGGGTGAACTTTGACCCTGACTCCTAACACTTTCAAGTTCACATCATTATGTAAGATGACTAATTAATTTCTTGTTTTTCTAGTCGAAGGGAAGACAAAACAAAAAAGTATCACAGTTGCCTGGTTGCAATGATTTTACTGATTTTATCATGACATAATTGAATATAGCGTTGCGTTAATTATAATTTTTTGTACCAAAATATTTTTTCTGTAGTTAATTCTAGAACTCCTATGCTATGCATTATGAAAGTCAAGCTTCTTTTTCCTCTTTTTCATCTCCTTGAGATTAGTTGTTTCCATTGGAAGCAAATATGTTGCAGAAGGTGCCTAAGTAAGGAATCGTTATGTTTGTCACTACTCAATAAGGTAAAGAAGGAAACCTAGTGTAGTGTGTTAGTTTGTGCCTTTGGGAGTTGGGAGCATTTTAGACCGAATCCGGGTAAAATGTTCCCGTTTACCTTGACAGACGGTAATGTTGTTTGTTGCTAGCAGAACAGCTAGCAAATAGCAAAAGGTCCTGTGTTTTCCAACTTCCTATCGTACGTACGTACTACTTGTGTGTGTCGCATACCTAATGTTCGACTTGGGAATAGTCATTCAGTTTTGGAGACTATGGTTCCGACGACTCCAGAGTTTTTTTTTGTGCCTAGTTACTGGCCCAGGCAATGACTACGGCGATGGCGATGGTGGCGTTGGCAAAGTCTGTTGTTTGCACTTGGACTTGACACAATGTGAAAGTGACATGCTAGTTTCACTCCACTTTCACCGTTTCACCCATCCAAAGTCAGAGAGGTGATAAAAGCCTCCAGGTAAAGTGCATGTGTAAAAAGGATGAAACATGGCATTGTACAAAATACCAACAGCAGGGAGTCTCGGCTACGACGACGACTAGAACTTTCTCCACTCAAATCTTGTCACTTTCACTCTCAAAATCCTTCCGAGATTCTATTAAGCAGGAAGAAGAGTAAATTCCTTAGTCAGTAGAGGCAAAATGCTTTTGTATTATATAGTTCGTTCGTATATCATCTCATCTCATCCTACATATGTTGCATGCATGGTACAAACTATTTGACCTCTTTTCTCCCTCCTTACGTGTCCCGAAGATTACAAAATATAAATTTTGGCATATGCCGTCCTTACCAGGCTAGGCCACGCACTGTAGTATTTAAAATTACACACCATTCGTGGAATAGAAAAATTCGAACCGTCATGTCACAAAAATTGCTAAATATCCATATCCGTCATCTGTCAAGTAAACCGGAATTATTACTATTTCAGTTGGAGACCGCAGTAGTAATAAATTGTGGTTACAAAGATTCGAGAAGCCGACGGACGGAGGAGAGGACGAAATGCCAAAATGAAATGAAAAGGAAAGGAAAACAAGGTTGCATGTCTCGTGGCAATCTTCATTAGGCCATTCTGCATTGGTTGTGGTCTTATCACCCTAACACGGAAATTACATTAAGGGCGGTTGAACTGAAATGACTTCAACTCACCTCAACACTCCGGATTTAACCCTTTATGTATTTTTCCTATTGCTCACTTTGCAGATTTACAACTTGCCCACCCGCACCCTGCTTTTGCCTTATTTTTGTGGAATTCGGATCGAAATAGCTCTCCGTGTCAACTCAAACGCGTACAAACGAAGAAAAAATTTCCAGGTCGATCGAATATTTTTATGACCTTAAGAAAAGATTTTATGGACTGGAGTTGAGTGGAGTTGTGGTGTGGTTTATTTTTCTCAGGTCAGAAACTCTCAAGACATGGCATGGCTGCCAACAGCAAAAGCAAAGCTAAACTAAAATCCTGTTTTTCTCCTGAATACGTAGTGAATCCCGATTCGCTGTCAAATAAAATATGATTTTCATAAAGGCTTCCTTCTTATTTTATTCTTGAGTGTTTATTGTGTGATAGTCATGCCTTGGCCCTGGCCGGTTTCATTTTAAATTTAAAACCTGTTTCCTTATTCACCTGCAAACAAAACATGTGCAAGGGCATAATTCATAAATCCTACCATTGTTGCATTCAATTCATTGTGAGATTTTATGTTTAATTGTAGTAAAACGCTGATGTGTATCCAGAATTTCAATTCAATGACGACTTACAAATTCTCATTCGTAGTAGTACGGTTAGGTAAATTCACTGTTGATTTCGGGAGGGTTAAACGCAAGGACAGGTTCTTCGTTTTTTGTAGTAAGTGATTAGGATACATTAAAATTTACAGATTTAATATGCAGCATATATCAGTTGAGACGAGCGCTGAAGCCGGTATTCAACAATGACAAAAGTTATTACATGTCAAATTAGTCACATCATCCTCATAAGTGTCAAAGGAACATGGGCCATTGTTGCTTCTTCATGTAATGTGATCTACTCCATGATATTTCGTTGAAAATTTTCTCATGTGAGTGATGAGACGTGCATCACTTAAAGAACACACTAATGTCTCGTCCTCGTCATATGGACATTACCGTACTTTGCATGGTCTTATGAATACGTTCATTCCAATTTGTTCTTACATAAATTCACGAATCACGTTCTTTTATTACGAAATCATGAAGTAAGCAAAATGCTGAATTTGCAAAAATGTACCGAAGAATTTTAAAAAAATGATTCCTTGCATTTTTTTGTATATCATTATCCACGAAATTCAGATGAAAATTGAACGAAATAAAAAATATGCTTCGAAAATAAATCACGCGCCCATATCGCGTATCATTGCAATCTAACAGAAAAAATTAGGCTATTTGTGGCCTTTAGTTAAATCCCATGATTCGAGTTGATGTCTGACATCAAATTGATAAGATTTATTTCCAGAATTCTGATTTTGACGAGCTCATTTCGCATAGGCTCATAAACTTTGGAAACTGCCCTTAACGCTGACATTAAACCAAGCATCATACCCTCTATTCCCATACACAGATTTCTGCAACGGCCATTTAGACTTGTATTTTATTTTCCTTATCATTCTCCCAAGGGGCAATTCCACAAAATTTGTGAATATCAAGATGAATCGGAATCCTACTCATAAAACCCAATCCAAAATCACCCAATGCGGATACGGGTGAAAGAACATGACAATTTTTAGTGGTGCTGCTGCAACTACTTTGACTTTGATTGCTCCTGTTCTGTTTCCTTCAAATCCGAAGAAAAATTCGGGTTTCCCTTTTATCATCCAAGGATTTATAATGCAGAGCAGACTAGACGAGACGAGGATGGCGAAACCCGGGTGACGGATATGGATTTGCATTCGGAAGGAAAGTCGTGCCTTTGAATCTCTCTTTTTTTCTTCTAGTTCTGAAAACTAAATAAAATGTAGTGCATTTTTCCTCGTCTTCAATCTCCAGCCTGCCTCCCTGACTTTCTTTTTTACACTCCAATGGATTGAGAGTTCCTTTAACATTACATTACATTACATAAGATTACATCTGACTGACTGACTTGTGACTTGGTCCGCTGGCTGGCTACATGCAGATGTATGCCGAGTACATTCACACAAATCCATCTTCAGAAAAAAATGTATGGGATGTATTCATGTAATCTTAACCCCAAGTCAAGCCAAGTCGTCACATCCCATTTACTCCTCCTCTTTGAACTACTTTCCCTGACATTTCATTACTACAATGATGTACTATTGCATAGGGCTTCGCATATTTCAAATACCCATTGTTTTTTACTTTTATTACAGGCTTTATGCCTACTTTCAGCTCAAGCACGTGATTTGGGATCATTCCTACTAAGATTTGTGATATTGATGAGTTATTTGAAGAAAACATGGCAATAAGATGTCAAATCATTCCAGGTTTATCAAATTACACCCAAATCTTCATAGATATTCAGAAATTTAAAGATGAAGTATTCTAAAACCATGAATTTTCTCAAAAAATGACTATTTAACCCAGAAATTCCGAAAAGTAGCCAGAAAGGCGTCATCTCAATCAAATTACTTTAAAAAAATCTTCATTTCGACCCAATTATGAGTCCATCCAGGCTGTCAGCCCTTTCCCTCGTTCTCGTTGCCTTAATAAGTTAAAATTAATTAGAAGCCGTACAAGGCTAGGAATATGATGTGTATGCAGTTTGTGTATGAACATTACGTCGGGTTACAGAGTCAGACTTTTGTTTCAAGAATGACGCTTCTGGTTTGGCCGTCAAGTTGAGTCAGTAATTAAAAAAGTTGAAGTTTAGCTTGTGCTTTTCAAAGAGGTGTTACTGTCTAAGAGAGCTAACGCCGCCATTAGTGCCTGCATGCTGTATTTTCCTTACCACTCAGCCGTAGCAAATATTTTTTAGACAGTTCTTTGAATTTTTCAGACAAAAAACAACTTTTGGGTCCGGAAAAGTTGTTCTCAGCGCCAGTCTTCCTAGGCTCGACAATTACGCTTCATTGGGCTTCGGATATACTATACTAAGCCGAAGCCGAAACTAAACCGTTCTGGGGTTAAAAGCGTAGAAAAGGATAACAAGGACTTGTCAGTGTCAGTTTGATCAGACGCAGATTATGATTTGACTCATAAGGATACGTATTTCTGGATAAGGCATAAGGCATACCACGGCTAATTTTTAATGTCGGGTAATTTTCGATTCTGGGAAATGCGGCTCCATTGTTTCGCTGCATCGTACAGCTTAAGTGACAATGCATCTGACTAGGTCTTCAAAAGTTATAGCTATTACTACACAAACTATTTTCTCTAGGCAAATTGCTTTTGCACATCCTGTTTCTAAACAATTTCATTTGAATTCTTGCAAAATTGACAAGATACCTGCATCTAGTGTTATGGATGTAAGTTTGCCTCAATAACATTAACATTAACATTAGCAAACTCATTCCTCCAAATCGTCGCCTTCATAACAAATTTTAATTAAACGGTGAGATGAGTAACAGGATAGAACCACAAAGTGTTGCAAATTCCTAAATTCTATCTTCCTAAGTAAATGTTTATGAGTTCACCTCCGCTTACGTACAGGTCATAAATTAAGGTTGACACGAGAGTGGATAATTTTTGGGGACATCATAAAATCCTCAGGAATCATCAGAAACTGTAAGAGTGAGGTGGTTCTAAAAGTAAGAAAGAAAAGTTTAATTACCAACACATGTCCATTTCACATGAAGATTGTTTGAACATAAAAGACGTGGGAAATTAGTCCATCTTCCTTCTTCTTTCTCAGTGCAACTTTCTTCGTCTTTTGTGTGCTGTGCGGTTCTCGTATTAACTAAGAGCTTCTTCTTTGCTACCAAAATTTATGAGCTTCCATCCCAATCTTACTTCTTCTTCTTCTTTAATTCTACTCATGCATTTCTTCATTCACTTTTACTTTTACATTTTAGTGTCGTCGGAACAAAAACTTTTATGGAGATGGTGCTAATTTTGTTAGTCATCCTAATTTGTAGTAGTTAGTCTAGTCGTAGTCCTAAACTAGCCTGTCATATTTTTCCATGCAGTAGTTAGAAATTATTACACATTTCAATCCGATTAGGAGAAAAATAATTTTTAATTTCAAATCTTTCGAGAAATCTTACGGCAGGCAGGAGTGAGTGATTTAACTTCTAACCACTAAATTTTCTCTTCTCTCAGAATGTGGGAAACCAAGAAAGAACCCGCAAGCAAGCTGAATGAATAAGAATGAATGAAAAATCTCCATATCCTTGTGATTAATTGCTTGTGAGGAATGAGGAATGTACGTTACGTAACGCTACGTTCGTCTATCGCCTAACGTTTGGACAAAAGAACTTCATGGCGTGGCATGACAATCGCAATGTAGTACGTAAGTACATATCCTCCAAAAGTTACCACTAGGACACCCGGGTTTCTAGCCTGGCTGAATTTACTACTACTACTACAAAACTTTCTGGAAATATACAGTAAAGTGTGAGTGCAGTATAAGGAAACACATTTATTATGGTCGCGGGCAATGACACTCCAGTCTGGTGTCTTTGTCAACTTTGTCCGGAAATATTCCTCATAAATTTACTAATCAAGTCTCTAGAATCCATTGTTCTGAAGTGGCAGCGGGTGGCTGGAACTACATTGTTTCTCAATTGTTCAAAATAAAGTGAATAATAACTATTTATAGTACTCTATGAATATTCCAGTACATTTCCCCCATTTGGCTTCTTATTGTCTAGTGTAGCGTAGCGTCTACGTATGCGTACGTGTTAATTAGAATGGAATTTGTTCCCAATGAGCCCAAACAATAATATTAATAATTTAGCTACGCATACGTACGTGGGTATGTCATATGTGGACTTTAATTGATGAGCCTACTAAATCATAGCCAATTTAATTATTGATGAAATAGAATCACTGCTTGTGTATTTGCTTGAGAGTAGGGCTTCACATGTGGATATGATGTGGGAAACTATTGCATGTTTTGGTTTGTTGTGTATTTTCTTGACACGTTAGTTAATAAAATCAGCAGGGAAGGTGGTTCGAGTGAACACTATAAGAATCCTTAACTGATCTCAAGGGACTTGCGTGCAATCATGCATCATTTTTTATTTATATTTCCAGACATGCTCCTGGCCTGCCTAACCCTAGCACTAGCAGCCCATTAATTCCTTAACAAGCCAAGCAGACTTTTTTTTTGTATTATTAGTTTAAGTAGGCTAGGCTGCATACCAAAATGCTGCTTAACTTACTAAATCCACCGCCAGAGGATTGCTATAATTTCCAAATGTCAAAATTAATATATTCTCACGTCTTTCATTCATAAGAACGTGAACGTGAATGATGAGTTGGCAACAGGTTATTGGGTTGGACTGGAATTCTAAAAACTGGATCAAGTTTGACCTCTTCTAGTGCTAATCAGATGAGCCCGAAGAGTTAGAGTTGAATAATTAAGATAACACGATTGATTGGATTTCCAGGAGGAAAGATAACTAATTGCCATTTCGTTAGTGCTGATTGTTAGTGAATGTTAACACGGTTGTAATATAATTGTTAATATTTCTACTGCCTGCCATTACTCCAGGGCTGGGGCAAAGGGAACATGACATGACAGACAGAATCAGTCCGTGTATCTGGATCGGATTCAGAATGAAACTGGTTCAGATAAGGACAAAACAAGTCAGTGGGAAAGATAAGGAAGAAATTTTAATTTCTTAATTGTTGACTTGACGGTCAATCTCAATCGAATTTCCATTCAGTTGAAGTTTTTATGACCATTTGCAAAAAAGAAAACAGAAAATTGGCCTTATCTGATTTCGGCATTTAAATGCAAAAGCTGAGTTTGAATTTAGGTGCGCCCTACGCATGCGTAATTACAATTTACAGCCACCAAGGGCTAACAATCCAGTTGCATTTAAAATTTAAATGCTCTCATTAAAAATGGCCAGTGTTTGACAAATATTATTACATGGTCGTCCAGAAATTTGTGAACCAGAATTGTCATAATTTAAATTTTAATGGGAAACCCTGCACAATTCCCAAGACCAGGCCAGAGATTTTGTGTAACAATGAAATGATTTGACGTTTAGAATGTGACAAGAATGGAATGAGGGTATTGTTCCCTATCAAATCAATCTGAAGGAGTGATGTGATGAGCCCGTGCTGTGCACACTATGAAATACTACTACTAGGAGATATGAGAATGAGATGGGGTGGTTATTGTAGTAAAGTGTTGTGTAAGTGGAAGTAAAGGATTCAAACTTTAACTTCAGAATGCCACAACACAGGACTCTCTAGCTCTGTGCTTATGTTTTGCTATTTGTTTGTTTGCTCAATTGTTGTTTGGTGAGACATTTGGGGCTCTATTGTGGGGAAGAATCTTTTGTGTATCGTCCATTTAACATTTATCTGATTTATTTCATTGTGAACCATGGACAATATGATATGACTACTACTACTCCATGGCACTGTAAGGAATTCTCGTCCGATGTTATTTGATCTAGCTAGCTGTAAAAGCAAGCAAGGGAATGCAGAAGCATTACATTTACACACAATGCAAACAATGTCAATTTATAACTTCTCAACCCTTTCCTTCCTTCCTGTTTTGCTACTAACTGATAAAACATATACAATTTTGAGATTTAAATATTTTTTTGCCACAAAATGAAACATTTTGTACAAACTATAGCTGCAAAAGTAAGCAAGGGAATGCAGAAGCATTACATTTACACACAATGCAAACAATGTCAATTTATAACTTCTCAACCCTTTCCTTCCTTCCTGTTTTGCTACTAACTGATAAAACTTATACAATTTTGATTTTTAAAAAGCAAAACAAATAATTTTCGACATAAAATGAAACATTTTGCACGAATGGATTTTAATGCGTTAGACATTAAGACACTTAAATTTATTTTCCTCCAAATACATATTAAATCTATACTCAATGAAGTAGTATTAGATTTCGGGCATTAAACCTGATAGATAATGCAATTAAACGCAAGGTAAATTTATATTGTCTCTAGGTCTAGGGTCTTTAGCCGCACAAAATTAATAGAGTGACATGCGACATTCCATCCATCCAAGAAAACTGGTAGCATTCAATACAAAAGGAATGAGAGCAACAGCTCACATCATCTCCGCCGAGTTTTTCCTTAATCGTAAATAACTTGAGTTATAATTCAAAGTTTAATTTGTTGACTGAGCATTAGACTGCAAAAACAAAGAGAGGAATGAACAGGACATGAACATTTAGAAGATGTACAGGAGGGAAACCCCCGTCCGTCCGTCCGTCTATCCAACTTGACTTGACTTGACAGCATTGTTCCATGATCCAATGAGTTTATTGACCAGTATTGTTGTAATTGCAATCATCGCTAGCGACTCGAGTGTGAATTTCTGCAGCCATGGGTGGTGTTGAACTTTTTGACACAAGGTGTAATAATTTTTGAGTTAGGTTTCTTAGTTAATCAATACCCCATGTAGACCAAGACCCGAGACCTTAGGCAGTCCAATGAGCCTCAGGCTACAATGCCCTTTACAATTTACAATTTACTCATATTCTGTTTACACGCAGATGTATTAACCGGTTCACAATTGAATTTATCTGATTAATACGGACCACCGTGGTGTCGAGACTCCCAATTATGACTCTAGAAGTTGATTAACCAGCAAAATAATGGATTCGGATTCTTGTGAAATTGTATTTTAATGTTATTGCTCAGTTCAGCCATGTCTTGAAGTTGTAGCGTTCAATAATTGAGATCAGCTCAAGACGGCAAAGAAAACTACCTATGAGAAATAAAATTGAATTACTTACTTGGACCAACCAACCCATTTGTATAATTTTTAATGTCTTGATTCAATTTTCGAGTTAAGTCTTCCAATTCAAAATAATGTGTTATGATGATAGAAAGTGGCTACGGCTATGGCTGGGTCTTGAATTGAGAAATGGTGAATTCGAGTTGTTAAGAAAATACATTATTTGCAGGTTCTCTCAGATGTGGTGCACGACATAAGAGATGCGGGACGGATGATGCATCATCCCAAAGTAAACACTCGTCTCACGCCTCCGACCACAAGTGCCACTACAAAAGACACGGGCTCCAGACCCAGATCCATACTTTTCTTCCTTTCCAAAGTTAAACTAACTTAACTCCTTACGTATTTCTCCAAAACTGTTTTCTCAAAAGCTAAGCAAAGCATTTGCCAGTTTCATTCTTAAGACTTTTTGTATAGAATAAATATAATTTAGCTGAATCGCCTTTATGATCGAATTAAAATGGTAAAATGTCTATAAATTTTGGAAATATTTTTATTTGTGTAACGAATGGAGTGAGAAATTTTTATATTCGTTACATCAACCCTTTCCTGGTTCGTATTTATCCCCCAATGCCCAATGTAAGATTTTGCATTCAAATTGGTGATTTGGCCCAATTGTCCATTCGAATATTTAGCATTTCCACTTGAGTGAAGGATTCATTGGACTGGTAGTAAATTCCTTTTGATGCTGAGGCAAAGCCCAAGGAAGGCAATAGCAATTGCGGATTTAAAGGATAAGAGCAAATGTGGTGTGATGCGTTCAAAATTCTAAATCTCTCTTTCTCCTTGTTACTTTGCATTCCAGCTCAGTCAGTCTCGTTTCGCTTCGCCTGGACTAACGCCTAACGAGCTCCGTTCATCCCCAAAGCACTTCACTTCACTTTGGATGAGAACTACAACAATATTTGTCAGGATTGACTGGTATTGACTACGAATGATGAAAGACGATGGACGACGACGACACTTCAAACTCCCCCAACTACATACAGATTTCAGTCAAAGCTTCTAAGGGTTAAAGTTAGAATCGGAAGATCTATTGCATTCTCATGGCACGGCACGGCATGGTTAGTAAAACGAACCCTTTTTCTCCCCGGGTTCGGTACTAAAAATATACTGACGTTCCCATCCCTTAAAATTCTCCATTAAGATAAACCGTGAATTTCCTTTGTTCACAATTTTCTATTTTTCTGAAATTATTGATCATTGCAAGAACGTTATTATGAGGAGCCAATGCCAATGGCAATGGTCTACATTATTATATCTTAGGGTTAAGGTTAGTCCATGTTTATATTGTCATTTCACACATTCACATCCGTATCATATACTTGTCGATTGCCCCTGCCACAAACCATGTTTCGTTTTAGTTTCGAACCCATGAGTCGTAAAGTGAAATGAAATGAAAAGCTATAGCACTAGCAATTGCAATGTAATCATGAGTGTGGGGAGAAATATAATGGGAGTTTGGGAAAATTGGATTTTCAAGAGTTTTTTTTCATTATCAACTTTATACATTACATTGCACTGCGCTGCACATTGAGGGTATTCGGTCTGTACTTGTAGTACTTGTACTTGCACTTCTGGTCCACGTTATGTAATGTGAACTAAACAAGGGGAAAGTTGTCTAGTCTGTGTTATACGAGTACACCGAATAATAGTAACCATATTCCATTGACACGGCTATCGATAATTTCAAAAGCATCCAGCAAATTCAAATAGGCATTGAAAACAGGCCGGACCAAGTGATATTTCAGCTATTGAATCTAGAATTATGCGTACTTGAGCTTAACCTTGCATTTTATGTCCAAATAAGGATTTAAGATGATCGTTTGAGTTTAATCGAGATCAACTGCCCATGAATGTGTGTATTGAGTCAACTGGACAAGCCAAAATTTACTTTTCGGGTCAGATGAGTAAAAATTCTTAATTTCGACTTGACAAACAAAATACCAAAAGTCCAAAAGATGAGAAGAGTTTTGTTGACTTGAATTCAGTCCAACCATCCGTAATTCCCTAAAGACTCATTGGGAGAGACGAAGCGAGGAAAGAAAATCTTGTCGCCAAGCCTAGTGACTGATCAGAAAACAAGGAAAAGAAGATCTCGAGTGTCTTCATACTTACCGACTGACCCATCCAGCTTGGTTTGGCCTGAAGTTTTTCCGAGAATAATACTCATTCGATTTTCCACTTCTTCTCCGGTTAACCCAACTTGTTCTAAAGATGGAAGATATGACAAAGTCAAGTCCAGGCAGAGTCAGAGGCAAAGGCAGTTTAGTCCAGAACAAGAATCATAGAGTCAAAAGTAAGTCTGAATGTGACGTTTTTATGAGTGGTAGAAAATATTATTAGTAAAAGCCTCTTCTTCCATAGATTTATTTAAAAAACACTTTTCAAGTCGTTTGCGTTGGAATTGCCTCTTTTTTGGAGAATTCTTCGGTCGTCCCTACCCGAGAGTGGTATAAGAGTGGGAAAAAATTGCTACTTCAACCAGGGAATTGAGGTCAAACACCCGCAGTTTAAATTAACAAACAAAAGACTTCACGGGTCAATGCTTTGCGATGTTATAAGTTTGCAAATACGACATACGTTGTAATTTAAGAAAATTGTTTATATTGCTCGCTTCTGGAATTTGCCAGACCTGGGTTCTTTCTTAGGCTAAAGAAAGGTTTTTGACCAAAGAAACCTCCGTACCCGATTGTTTAAGAATGCGTAATTGGAGCAAACGAACTTAGGACAATCGCTCAAGACAGTACTGTAGTCGTCTTCACATTCTTGAATCATGCAAAGCTCGTAATTTCACTTTTGTCGCACTCCAAACTAAATACATTTGACCTGTTGT
>WJEZ01000218.1:0-36747 GCA_009869925.1 Thalassaphorura encarpata
TAAAATTCTTACCTAATAAACAATATTCCTCAATAAGGAATTACCCTGGAGCATTCCATTATTCAAAGTATCCCCACACCATTTTTCTCCATTTATCAGCAAAAAGTCATCCATGCAATCATTTGGAGCCATTCCTAAAATAGAGAGATTATGTAATCTGAAAGTTCTTATATTTATAGTTGATTTAAAAGGGAATCACACCATCCAAAAGGAAACTGTTCTCTGTGAGAAGTAAGTTGCAGTATCCTGGATGGTTCTGGAAGCAAACTCTGTAACAGAAGTTGTTGAGCATTTGTCCTTGACCAGAATTATAATTAGGGCTTTGAATTGTTCCAGATAAGTCCCTGTAATACTGATAATTTCATTCTCATTACACACAAGCCGCAGATCAATCTTGTTTAGCTGTTAAATCATACCTGAAAACATCCGGCAGGGGCGGCACAGGAATCTGTCGGTTTGAATTCAACAACGCGAATTTTCCAAGTCCTCGCATCGGAAGTGGATGAAAGTACGAATCGAATCGTTACAGGCCCAGTCACTTGGCTTAGATCTATATAATCTGAAGGGGAATATTCAGACATGCAATTCATGAATCACTTGGGACAAAATTCTCAATGTGATCATAAAGCCACAATTATGCATATTATGAAGAAGGTCACAAATTGAAAACGAAAAATAAATACTGGATTCTAATAAGATTGTGGTACCTGCTTGTCCGTTGTTATTTCCACACAAAACGGGATATGTAACTTGGGTTCCTCCTCCTGCTACTACCGTAAACGAATCATTAGTACATGTTCCCAATGTTGGGCCTAATAGTTGAAAATTCTCAAATTCCAGATACAGCTGTCCGGCCTATTAGTAAAAAAATGTACTGTGCGTCACTACAAAATGAGAACAGAAAATTCTACTATTAATGTACTCAAGACATACTCCTGGTAATTTGTTGATAGTTATGGTGCAACTGAGTGGTCCAGTTGTCGGATTTGGATAGCTGGGGTTCACAATGTATGTATTGTTAATAGTTACAGTCCCACCACACGTTACGGTCACTGTTCAAGTAGTTGTTCAACTTGAAATATGTTGAATTATTTTTTTGTATTAATTTTTATTGAAGCTTACAAACACAACACACTCCATAGCTTCCAGCGCAAGGGCCAGATGCTGTGCCTCCAAGATTCGTACATTCTCTACCAGAGTAACAAACTCCAACATCTCCAGATCCCGTCGTAGAATTGCAAGGAACATTTTCAAATGATACTAAGCTAAAGATTCCACCAGAAACAACTGACAGGAATAGCAATACAATAATTAAAATTAGTTTTAACAGTTTTGGGTGGTTTGTATTAGGTAATTAGAGATGCCAGAGAATAAAATGTCTATTTTTAACTGAAAATGCACACGAATCTAAAACATAATTTTTACATTATTTTAACCAGCTTTACCTGAGCGCCTGGCTTGTCGGAAAGAAGCATTATAAAATTCTCCTTCACTGAGGTTAGATCCAATCATATGATTTGAAATACTATCACTTCCGTGTTTGTAGCATTGACCATAACGAATCACCGAAATTGTCAGAACACTAAATATAATACAGCGGGGACACATAACGACAATACTTGACTGGAAGACGACACATTATGTGAGGAAGTTAAGGCAGGGCCCTAATTTCAAAAACCGATATAGACTTTTCTTCTTACACTCCGGAGCAAAACTGTTTTGACCATGGTTTTTTGTTGGCCCACAAAATCTAATAAGCAAACTGAAGTAACGGAAGGAAGAAGAAATAATGTCACTCATTTCTGTGTTAATCACATGCAAATGAAACAATTCGTTCAGTTCTATTGTAATTTTTTGAATTAGCATAGCAAGTTCGCAACACCACCATTGCTCTTGATTCTATGAAGTCTGACCAAAATGTTGACCGAATTTTCTGGCAGACGTCATAACGTAAAGACCAAAAAGCCTGACAAGTTTGTCCAATGCACTGATAATCAGTATATGGAATTTTGATGAAGTATTTCTACAATTGCTAAATAAATGAATGTGACGATGTCATCCGCCTATATTGGCACATCGTTATTGCATAAAATGAATCAGTATTTAATTAGAAAATATTGGTAAATTCTACAAATAAATTACTACATGAGATTATTTCTTATTAGACTGATGTGGTTAAGCTGAGCAAGTGTGTGCTTGAGAAATTTCTTGTACCTGGGAAGTTTTTCGTACATCAGACAGAATTCGGATTGCATAGAGAAAGTTGTTCGGTGGAAAAAGTTCTTTGGCGGTAGATGACAACCGAGACAATTAAAGGTGGAGTTCAACTGAAAATCGTGTCGTGAGGTGAAAGTTCCACTGCCACAAAGATTTTAAAGAAGACACAAAGAATTAAGGTAAAGTCTCACATTCCTTAGCTTCATGATTATAGTTACTTGATCATCCTCCCAAAGACATGCAAGGATTTTGTCGGTAATAGAGGGAAAATCCAGCTCCCACATCTAGTTCGTTTGTTCTCACGTTGACAATGAATGGTCCATTACTTGTATCTAATTTACAAATAAGAATTATTCGGATTATGAATAACGTTTAATTATTTTTATCATAATGGCATTCATTAGTGTGTGTGCTCTAAACTGTTTAAGAAAAATTTTGAACAACATATTGTCAATCAATTTCTTATATATCTGTCCGAAATAATTTCTGTTTAAGATGGAAAGTAGAATAGCACTATTGATTTCTGTTGAGAAAACCTTATGCTTCTTTCTTGTTTAAGCTCATGAGGAATTATGGTCACAGTGAAATAATTTATGCTTAGGACTGAATTCAAATGGCGCTTGGACAGGTATACACAGAATTCTCTTATTACTGGTTTTAGTAATCATGGTCCCAAACTTTGCATGCTGTAAGTATTTTACGAATAAATTGAATACTCATTCATCCCTGCTTCTTGCTTGAGTAATTTAGGTCACTAAATTAAACTTTCCACTTTACAATTCGGGCCACTTTTCACTGTCAAGACAAAATCACTCCTACTCCGTTTCAAACCTTGTTTTTACATTGATACAGACGAAACAGAGGTCAACATTTCAGTCCCAATGCTTGCAATTTGAAAACAAAAAAGTCTGTAAGTTTGACTTGTCTTTATTCCCGTCTGCCTTCGTTCACTACTTCCTCACTTCACAGATATTACGAAACCAAGACTTCTGAGTGACTTAACGTTAATTTACTGAACTTGACCCACAAGTTTGCATTCTTCGAGTCATAATGTTGTAAATTGTTAGACTTGTCCCTGCGACTTGACTCACGACTACACTACAAAACGTTATTAATAATTCATACCGGTAACAGGTGCATCTTGTACAAACAGCGTATTGGTTGTGGCATCATTGAGCCTCTCTCCACATAAGCGAAACCCATTAATTAAAATAAAATCGTAGGGGCAATCTCGTATTCCTACGCCAGCTTGACCAGCCGGAATTATGAGCTGTCCATTTTCTGATAAATTTATTTATACAAGAGCAAAAACAGCAATTATGTAATTTTGCTATTAGTTGTAAATTATAAATTTACCATTTGCATTAACAATTTGAAATGGTGTGTAAGTGCCGTCGGGACCAGTGTTGCTGAACGTGACACTGCAAAAGCCCGACTCTTTCCGAATGCAAATTGCATAATTGAGGTTGTTCTAAAGTAATTACTCACAGTTCATTACAGTAGTTTTGGTAATTTCAAATTATTCATAAATTAATAATGCAACGTACCAAGTACTGTGGAGATGTCTGCAAGACATAATTAAAACTACGAATTGTTCCCATAAGCCCAGTGTGATATTGAAGACAATGCGATGGAGCGCTGCTTGAACTGGTGACATATTGTGTCATTCTAATCGTCCAGCGCCGCGCGCCTCTTCCTGTTCCAGTTGTCATTATTGAAAGAGTAATCGCGTTCTGACCTTCAATCTCCACGTACACTATACATTAATTCAATTCATTAGAAAAACAGCTAGAAATATCGAAGTGATATGATTGACTAAATCTGAAAATTAATCATTTGGACTGCATAATATGAAAAAAAAAACATTTGGCAAATGTGCATATTCTGAAACATGATGAGCTCATTTGCATGCAGGAAACAATTTATCATATATCTTAATAAGCAACTTTCCACGGTCTAGTGGTTAGCCCCGGCACTTCCGTGCAATTAGCATTTTGTCTCTTATCACATGAACAAACTCTGTACGCACATTCCTTAACTGAATTAGTATGCAAGGCGTCTTACAATGAGTTCCGCTGTTCTCGCCACAAAGAATCGGGATGTTTGTGTTCTGACCAGAGACAACGAAGCGATCAACTTCGCAACTTCCCGCGTTTGGCTGTTGAAGCTGTAATAGTTTGATTTAATTATTTTAAAGACGAAACAAGGAAAATTTTTAGAATGTACTAGTTTTCTTATATGAAATTTAATAGACTCAATTTTCTTTTAGTTGATCGATGTTTTGCATGGTTCACGTCAGTCGTTCAAGTTGATGCAAGATAAAATCTTGCGTAGTAGAAGTGGAAATATTCTATTAAAACATAGTGAAGCTAACACGATCATTTCAAGATTTGTATTCTTACGGTAAAGACATCAAAATCAAGGCGTATTTGATTCACCAAGGCACTTGCTCTTTGAATTTGAATGTTACATGTGGATAATCCGCTGCTAATGTTGTTAGCATTCCCAATGAAATAGGACCCATTTCTGCTAGTCGTTTGCCCGCATCCTATTTGAACTAATTTGTGTTCAATTAATTTATTTGCAAATAATAGAGTAAATTAAATAAATTACCATAACTTACATACGCAACAAACGCCAAATCCTGATGCGCAAGATGAAGTCGACGTTCCCCTAAGTTCGGAACATTCTCTGGAACTATAGCAAGTTCCATTTAAGCCAGCTGGGGACACGCAAGGGGTATTGTCAAATCTCACAACAGTGAAGAGCTTGAGAACTGAAATTTGTATTTTACGTTAATTATAGAAATTATTTAATTCCTACATCTTTATCAAAAATAATTCTGTCTTTCTAGTGCATTTTTTAAACTAACATCTTGATAAATTGTTGTCGAAAGTTAAAGCAGGTAGTCTATTTCCATAAAATGGTCTTCTTGTCAAATTTGTTGCTCCCACATCAATTTTTCGATTCATTCCAAACCTTGTCCAAATCCAGTCCGGAAAAATTGATTTTCCAACCAGCTGACCAATAGTCATTCGGTTTACTTGTGATACGCCAGTTGTGTTCATATTCACATTATAGGCTATAATTCTTGCTTGCGTATCATTAAGTTTGTCTGAATCTTCAACTAATTCATCAGAGTCGGAATCTTCGTTAACCTCAAGAATTCTTTTATTAAATTCACTTATTAAATGTCCTTCCGAACTAGTCAGCTTCGTATCTGACCAAGGAAGAAATTCCATCGGATTCTGAAGCTTTTTCTCAGCTAGATCAGAAAATATGGTTCCATTGTAAAGCCGAATAGGCTGTTTTTCCGTCGGGAATTGCAAGACTGTCTCTTTGGTAGGATCTTCCTCTTCATTTTCAATCGAACCATATTCATTTAATGGGGTCTCACATTCAGAAGAACTAAACTTGCACTTTTTGTTGTCAATATCTTCATATTTTTGCCCAATTTTACCAGGCTTATCCTCGGTAGACACATCAGTAAACCGCCAAGACTTTCGATGAAATGTATTAGTATCTTGTCTAGGCCACTTACAGTGAGAATTGGACCACAATGAAGTAAAAAATATTACAAGGACCACAAAATAAAAGTTTAAGATGACCATTTTAATGAAACGGGATTAATGGTATGTAGCACCTTATTCCAAAAATACCTTTAAAGAACTGACGTTAGCACGCGATATGTGAACATGAAAAACCTTTAAAAGTGTTACACATGATCACAGAGAGGAATCACCATTTGTATTGAAGAAAATCGAGGAATCATGATACTTCATGGGTGGTGACACCTCAGCTCCTACTGTTCTTGTTTGCGAATATTTAATGAAATGGATTTTGTGGAAATTAGTAACAAAGGAGGAATGTATGTTCAAGAACGTCTTGAAGAGACGAGTGAGTCGTCAGTCTGTTTTGATTCTAATGAAAGGAAGCACGGGGGAATTGGGTTAACTGTAGAGTTTAGTTGGGGAGAAAATGCTTCCAATGGTATTTCTTCGTATCACATTGCGCTTCGTGCAATTGTCAAACTAAAATTAAATTAAGGTCTCGTAAACCCATGAATCAGTCATACGAATCTTCGCATGTATGCGTTCAGATTTAGTAAATTGCACCACTTGTACCTTCAAACCACACTCCAAGGTAGCAACTCAGTGCACATCTTCGCTCATTTATTATCCTCTTGATTTACATTTGAAGAGATTCACAAAAGATTAGCGGTACTAATAGGCGTTGAATGACAAGACAACTCACTACGTTTTTCTTTGACACATTCTCGACTCCTCTGTTTCAGTCTGTAATTTTGCCTTTCATTGTCGTTAGTTTGCAACGTAAATATTGTCGGGTCAGTGAGTATCATTCTGATGTTGGAAGCCTTTCCTGCACGTTGGCTTATATCGGAATATCAACATCAGTGCATGTGGAAGCGGATTCGGCGCTTCTCAATGTACCTTTTTTGGAATTGTTATTTATTTGTTAAATCGTTCTTACAAATAACAACTGAATACAAATGTACATGAACTTCGTTCAACCATAGCCATCAACAATACGAGAAAAAGACGAGAATTACCCATTCTCATGCAGTTAAAGACTTATTTAGGGACCTAAATTAGGATATGCCGTGATATAGAAGTTTCTCATTTAAACTTTACAGCTCCTCTGGCATTAAGCGAATAAATTAAGAGTTAGCCCTGACAAACTTGACCGAATAAAAAATCTATTATTTATGTATCTATATAATTCATAATAACACTTTATTATTTGTCAAAGGAATTCGATTGTGTTCTACTTGTGTTGTGTTTCACTCAGTTTTATTGCTGCAAATTTGAAATGATCTTAAATTTTATTTTAAATTTTCAGGACCACCCATAATGGGATCAGATCAAAGTACCCAGCATGGTCGCTCGAGGAGTCGTGGAAAGAACCCGAAGAGATCACAATCAGCCGGTAGTGACAAAGACGCTAGAGTAGGAAATTCCAAGGCTTCGACTACGTCATCTCCTAGGCATAGTATTTGTTCGGATTCTGATATTCCGTATATATCATACGCTACTGCTCGCCCAATTGCAGATGGTTAAACTTGAACTTGAATAAATTATAATTAAAATGCACACCAATGTAATACGTTTGCATTTATTAAATTTAATATATTGTTAGATTCTGCGGAACGGAAGACCAGATGGAGTGAAGCTAAACCCAAGTCACGGGAGAAACAGATAAGCCGAGAAAACAGGGATAATAAATCCAAGAGCGCCGGAAGTATTGTCATCGTTAAAGCCGCAGCAAGAGGCTCCTACCCTTGAGAAGGATCCGCTCTTTCGTAGACTTCTGGTAATTTTTTTAGTCGTTAAATGTATTAGTACTGATCGGCTCGTTTAAAGGAATTCGCACTTAAGTTTTATTAATAATAAAGTGAATATTTTATTACCTCTAAATGAATCAAAACACTTTAAACGTAAGAATAATAGAAATTTCGGAGCGATAAAATTTTTCGAATATTGAGTAATATTGATCGCACTTAAGTTTTATGAATAAAGTGAATATTTTATTACCTCTAAATGAATCAAAACACTTTAAACGTAAGAATAATAGAAATTTCGGAGCGATAAAATTTTTCGGATATTGGGTAATATTGCATCGACTATTTTTTATATATGCAGTAATGATTTCAGTCACTTCAGCCTTGCCCCTTTTTTATAGCATACTTTTTTTGTACGAAGCTGTAAATTTTATGGTAGTACGTTCTAATCAATATTGGCACTAATGCTTACACAGGATATTCCGCCCTTCGCCCCAATTATTCGTGGCAGATTTTTTATAGCATACTTGTTTTGTACGAAGCTGTAAATTTTATTGTAGTACGTTCTAATCAATATTGGCACTAATGCTTACACAGGATATTCCGCCCTTCGCCCCAATTATTCGTGGCAGTCTAAAAGTACCATGGACAAAAGACCCCGAAATCACAGAAAAAATTGATGCACAGTCACTTGTACGGATTAGTTTCTTGTGCGAAGAACGGTTGCTGAAGCATGCAGAAAGCATACGGAGTGAGCAAGGTCGTCTCACTGACTGCGTTTGTGAGCTCGACCGTATAATTGGATCAATAATGAAATCATACGGTGACAGTCAAAGGAGATGTGCCAAATACGCTGAGAAATTGAACAAAATATCTGAACTATCCCATGGCTTGACCAAATGTCATCGTACCCTTAACCATGCCCTAGAATCAATTGAAATACTGAACAATTTATTGCCACCTGGAGACCGACTGGAACCATTTGTATGGACAACAGGATAACATATGCAGATATAGGCTAGTCGACTCACACTCAAGGCTTGCTTTGTGCTATTGTGCTCAATGTAATTTATACTAATCAAACTCCAAAACAACTGTGTTGTGTGGAGATATTTTTTTTAATTTGTTTTAATAGTTACATTTATTTATATTCCTAGTGGAATCGATTTCAATTTCAGATTTTATAATTTTGTCTTGATCTCGTACATGATCTCAGCCTAGAAACTTGATTAATTTCTCAAAAGTGTCAAATGTCGGAACAAGTATTTATTTTTGCCTTAAAAATAGTGATAATTATAGAACAAGACCGTATCACATTTTGCTGTGTGTGTTCATTAAAGAAGAAAATAATGTTGCTGAGTTATTGTGAGAATGGTTGCTCTCTCAAAAATCAAGTGCCGTTGTTCAATGTAAGTTAAATCGGTTGACTAGAATTGGGAATTGTTAATGGTTTTCTAAAAGTAATCGAAGGCTGGGGATAAGTAAAATTTTCATGTAATTGGGGTAGAAATACATGAACAAACTAAATTCCCATCTCATATCAATTATACAGAGGGTAAAATTTTGACCATGTCACACAATGCTAAAGGCGATATTATGAAAGTCAAGTCATGTGAAGATGAATAAGAGGTAATTTTGGTATTTTGACCATGTTAAGTGTACAAGAGATTATTTTACCCGAAGGACACTTGCGTTTATTCTACGAAAATGAGAAAAAAAGCGTACTTAAGCCATTTCCGTGATATTGTTTGAGACATAGGTCACGTCAGTTGGCCATTGTTCCTTTTTGATCTTTTTGATTCATCGACTACAAGTTGCGACAAGTTTGTAGGCAGCGTGTGAATATTTTTACTGAAAAACTAAGTTCTTAGTTTTCCAAATTCGTTAAGGACATGAAAACAGTGCTTGAAAGCTATGCATGCTCTTCCGTCTCCAAAGTACATTAGAGTGCTCCTCGAAAAGAAAACTCAAGATGCGTATGTGGAGGTAGTTTGACTTTTGTTCAGCTCATTGAATGTAATGACAAGGTTGTTGGCAAGCTGTCGCCTTGCTTTCTCCAGGCACAACATGCAAACCTTCCATTTGCTCAGAATTGAATGCAATATATCGATTCAAATTTAGGATATGAGAGCAGGAAACGCCAAGCTACCTGTATGCAAAAATGAACAATAGAAATACAATCTACGTAGTTTGACTTTATGACTAGAGAGACTACTTAAATCATGACACTGATTCATATCACGGCGTAACTCATTAAAAGTAAGAACAAGTGTTGCACTGTATACTTTCCCTATAAGTTGGAGAAAGTATAAAAGTAGGCAAGAGACTCTATTTTAGCGGAATGTGCGAACAGTGCTCTCCGAAGTCGGATCAGTGAAAGTTTCTTTCTCCGTCTGACAGCTTACCTTTGGCTAGGCTCTAGAAATCGTCATGCTCCATCATCGCACCTACGATGACTTGGATCATTTAAAAGTGGAGCTGGAACAAGAAAAGCGATACAGGTTGGGTTCACCGTATGTCCACTCTTTATTAATTACACAGTATTTAATTAGTAATTTTCTGACAATGATAAATTACCTAGTTTCACTTCGGCAAATTTTATACACGACTCGTGTAAGGAACATCATGTTAAAGCCAAAACCAAATCAGAACGACTACCAGAATTGAAGGATTTATAGAGATTAGTTTTACGATTTGGTTGTCGGAACATGACTTGGTTGGATTTGACTCTTGTTCGACATCCTGTCCGACTAACATTAGTTTTAGGTGGTGTAAATATATAATGCAGAATGCATGTAGTACGTTGATGATTGTGGTTTGAGTGAACACTGTTTTATCATTCTTCTTATGTGGATGTGGACCGAAACAACATATCTTGTACTTGTTAGACTTACATCCTAATACACACTCTCTTCTTATTTGGTAATAACAGGTTTTCTTTATCTAAAAAATAGTGGAAGGGAACACGATAATGACTCTTAAGTGTCCAAGTCCTTGGTATGCCCACACTTTTCACATGTGTCCACTCGACTTGACTTGACTTTCCTGTAATCCAAGTTTCTCAAACTAACCACTCATTCTCAGGTACATTAGTCGATTGACAATCAAATTCCCAACCACTTCTGTTTCTTGGACTTGTTCTAACAAGGCGGCTCTCAATATCAATTGTATCTCTCATTTACTCATTTCAACAAGACTTAAACATTTTAGTTACAAATGACTTCATTACTATAATAATTTATCACTACCTCCTTGAGGCAATGCAATCCAATAGCATTACGATATAAAATGTTCAAGAACCTTGTATGCAATTCAGACAATTTGTACTCGATTGTCTAATCTGACTACATTCATTTTCAATCTAGAGAAACAATTGAATGGTCAAATGCAGAACTGGAACGCTCCATTTCAGAACTAGAAACATATCTTCACGATGAAGAAAATAGTCGGGGAGGTAAGGAGAGCAACTTTCGTTTACTCTCATAATGACACTATTTTACAAGCTTATGCCTTTCTAAAATATAATCAACTATTAATATTAGTAATACTGTAAGTATTATCTGTCTACAATAACACTGGAGAATTAAGTTTAAACATGCTTATTCGATGCGGTTCTATAGCTGATGACAATGAATGGAAAGTACGATTCGAATCACAGACAGCTCTCAATAAGCAACTGCAGGAACAGAAAGATTGGCTTGAAGCAGAGTTAATAGAAGCTCGGAGAAAACTTACAACTGGTATGTAATATATTAGAAATAAAAAAATTGCAGAGATTAAAAAGAAAATTCCAATTTTTGTAGGTTCGTATCCTGAGGCGATGAACTATAACTTGGATGCCTTGAACGAGGTGGGTTTATTTTTATTAATCAACCCAACCAGAAATGCTTATTTTCAGTATCAGAACAACTGCACCATTGCATTTTTTCGAATTCTGTACAAATCTCAACATTGTCTTTGATATTTGAGAGGCTCTAATTGTATTGAGTTAAATGAAACAGTAGAACTGATTGAATCCGTTTTCTAGCCTGAACTTCTTCGATTGGTTAAACACTTGGAGAGAATGCGAAACGATTTCTACAGTGCTCTGAGGGATGCTGAATGGAAACTGGATAAGGAATCAAAGGTAAGGTCAGAAATGGTTCTCCTAGTTTCACAGACTTAAAAACAATTTACATGGTATTCGTTCAATTCAGTTTAATGAAATAGCCATGTCATTGATGTAACATTTGACCAGGATTTCCACCACTTTGATGAAATGAGACGAGTTTATAAGGTTGATCTGAAACACGCAAACCATACGATTGAAAGAATGCGTTTATCCAATATTTTGGATCCTAGTGGACTCGTTACTCCCATCTACCCTCCTGGATACTTTCGTTGGCTGTGCGTATTGCAATAATTATTATAAAACATTTTCTGCTCATTATAAGTATTGTATAGTATTTAGTTCTTTTAATTTGGAATCCAGTCTTAAAGTCATGCGTATCAAATTAATTACTACGAGAATGCTAAGGGTAGTAATTCAGCAGAGTTACTAATTGGTTAACAAATTTTAGAGACACTCACACTCCTATTCCATTCCCAATGAACGTGAGAAATGGTGGATTTGAGGATGGAGGCGGAAACGATGGGACGAAGCAGCAGAACAAGAAAGGAGGCGGTGGAAAATCTCATGGGAAATCTGAATCTAATCAAAATCCACCAAGGAGCAAGAGTCGGGCTGAGAAAAAATCCAAGAAGAAAGAAGAGCCACTTGGTCTTTGTAAATTTTTATTTGGCTTTGGATACCAGCTTTCACTGCTAATTAAAACTGATAAAGCTTCCACTTAATTCCTAATGACATTATTTGCACTTGCTACGTACTGCTTTTAATATTTGATGCTAGCCAATCTTTCTGACTTAATAATTAAATATCGCAGATTAGACATTACATGCGCCTAATTATGGTATCACGACTTGCATTTCCTAAATTAAAATTTTCGGCATTTCAATTCTTCATCTAAGTTTTTTATTATTGCAGAAGAACCAAATCCGACGGTAAAGAGAGACCGAAATGGCGGAACGGAAAATGGCAATGGGACGGACAGGAGCGGAGGTGATCAAGACATGACAGGAAAACAGTCAAATCTGTCCTCTGGTGGGGACAGCTACACGAAAGACGAAGGCACTAAACCCACTAATAAGGACTCTTCTAAAGATAGGGGTCAACTCGAGGATTAAATATTACTTTTAGTTCCTCTTATTCAAATTAGTCGAATTGCTGGTTTATTTGTTTATGTGCACTAGAGGGTAGTCTCATAAATCCATAAATGTAGTTCTTGTGTGTATAACAAATTGAAGGAGAACCGGAGTAATGGTATAAGCAGTTGAGTGGTGTAATAAAACTTGTTAAGCCGAGGGGAAGGAGGTGTTATCTTGACAATTAAACATACACCCATAAAATTCCTTAATGATCCCTGAAATGTTTAATAATTTGAAAGCTGTACGAATGTCTCAAGTAAAGTGATTTAGAAGCAAAGTCAACGTTTGCTCCTTCCCTGCATGCCATGCCATGCAAATTGCATGACTTAAGATGAAGAAGCTGATTAAAATCTACTTTGTATTTATTAAAATCCATGTTTTTTATGTAAATAAAAATGACCGTGTCTTTGTGATAGGAGCGGAATTAAGAGGAAAGGATAGGGACAAAGATGTAAGGATTGTTTAGGACATTTTTCTGGAAGTACTTTGAAGGGATTATACTGATTTAGAGGAAAGGGTAAAATTAATCCCGAATGCATTTGTGTAAGTTGATTTGGTGAGGTGGTTATATTTCCAAGCCCCGCTGTTGAGCATAACGAGATTCAGAACGACATTTGCATAATAATGTGAATGCGACTGGTAACTGAAGCGAGTTTCTTCTCCCTTGGTCTTCAAGAAATAGTAACCAAATATATTGTTGTGTATGAAGTATGAGGAGAACAGGCAGGGGTGGAGAAGAAAGGAAAGAGCATTAAGGTTCAAGTCAAAGTCCAACCAAGCCAAGAGTTTCTCAGATAAGCAACATGTAGCTTAAACGAGTGGTGGACTCTCTGGTGTGCTGTATTTTCATAAATGTCAACTGGCGTCCAACAAATTGTCCTCCAGGTTACATTAATTTGTCTCTTCTCTCAAGACTTTTTTGGCTCTTCATTCCTCTGTTCACTGAACACATTCATCATCCTGAATTCTTTCCTACCTAAACTGCATTTTTCCCTTGGTGATTGACAACTCAAATCTTGCACCTTTAAGCAGGCTTAGAGATACGCAAGGTATCACCTTGCATAAAGCATTTTGAAATTAATCATATTGAAAACATTCAGGTTATTTTGGTAAATACCTTCGTCAGAATGGCTGTTTTATAATTTAAGATGGTCTGAATCCACCAAGTAAGCACTCTTAATTCAGTAAAACAAGAATCCAATTTTAAATTATGCGGAATGGATTCCTCTTCAAAGGCATTCTTTATTTTATTAGTCAAAATAATTTTAGCTTTAAAGAAGGCCAGCTTTATTTCCATTCGTCCAACGGACCTTAGACAATGATATTTGCTTGTACTACAAAATCAATGGAGTAACTGAGATGAGTTTGTTGGTCGGAGGAATGTGGATAAGTGGGAAAGGTCTTAAAAGCCCGGGAGGGTAAGACTGGAATTTTCGGATATGAATCTGGATTGAGTGTTGTATATGTATTGATAGGATTGTGGGGATGGTGGAGCAACAAAGCACTAGGTGGTTGAGAAATAGAATTCGAAATGGTCAAGTTGAGCTGGAGAAGAAGAAGATGGTGGGTTGATGTGATCTGAGGATCTCTTGAGGACCCTTTTCTCCAACCAAGCGCCGGCTAGCTATAAACCTCAGAGCAACGGGTGTCCAAATACAAAGCAATGGGTTGATAAATTCCCTGCTCAGCGGTGTCCCTTTTGCCTATGTCTTCTGATTCCTAATGACCCTATCGCCTTCTCCATTCGGACAATCGTTTCCAAAACTCATGCTCGAGAAATTATTGAAGCACACATCCATTTCTTTTGTCTCATCTTTTCTACATCTTACCCGATCATCATCAGCATCCGCCCAACCCTTTCTTCTCAACTCACATTACTACTACACCTACACTTTCAGCTCACCATATAATGCAATCCACAATATTTGCAATCTCTCTTTTCCTACACCCTGAGGAGATTTGTTTTCCTTTTCCTTGCATTAATTTTTTTCTATTAGTTTTTTGTGTTTCATGACTCGATCCTAGTCTACACTCAATCCAACATTCAAACATTTTTGTATACATTTATGAAATAAGAACATGGTCTTGGCAAAGGGATAGAATTGTGACAGGGTTCAAGTGGTTGGTTATGGTTGGACTGAATGTAGGAGTGGTAGCAATGATTAGCTTTGAAATTGTTCATCGATGTTTAGGAAACAAAAAAAAATTATTGTTGAGCATGGCTGCGGCAGGATGAGAAATGTTTGACTACAGGTGTGTTGTAAATCCACCTATATCAACGACGTGATGTGAAGTATTTATGCGACAAACACGAGGAAGGTTTCCCGGTTTGAAAAGCTCTCGCTTGTCCACTTATATAAGGGAGTAAAGGGCTACCACATGTGTGCAAGTATTTTCCCCAACTCTTTTTTCGTTTACATTCTCTTTATCGTCCGTCCATCACTTGACAAAAACACTTGTCCCTTTCCTAATGAACTTGTACAGGAAGAAGGACAGATTGTGTGAGTTTAACTTGAGTTCCATTACATTTCTCTCAGAAAAAAACACGCTATGCTAATCAGGGATTTGCAATTGCACGAATTCTCTTGCGCTGCGTTTTAATTTCTAGTTTATAAACATTTTGTGCCGTTGTCTTCCGTTTTTTCTTTCTAGGTCCCACGATTACTTTGCTCACTCGTTCAGTTCACGTTGGATTCAATTTTTGAGTCGTGTTCCAAAACAATATTTCCTTTTTCATTGAATGGGTAAGGGTCCTTCTCCCCATTCAGTCATTCGACGGCAACCGGGAAGACGTTTTGTGAGAAATACATAAGAATAGAAGACTACAGACTGCTGGGTGGTCAAAGCAATGACTCTGAAAATTTTAAAATATTTTTTCTCACAACCTCATGTGCATTTGAGTATGAAACTTTTAGCTGGGCCAGTACTTTTGTTGACTTAGGGAACCAAATTTCTTAATAACTCCCATTCGAACTCCAGGCAGAACTCATTGTGATGAGTTGGAATGCAAGACACTTTTAGTAATTCCATCAAGTTCTAAGCCATTCAAAAAGTCCCAATTGCTCAGATTATTCCAGACATAATGCAAGGACTTGAATCTTGAATCAACGCATGTAGTTCTTTAAATAACAATGCAGTGGCATACTACTGGACCCAAGCTTAAGCCACTTTCGTAAGATCCTGTCTTAAAAGATTTGAAGTGGACGTGGACGCCCACATTAATTCCACTCACACATTCTAAAACACAATAAGAGCTCTGTTCAATGCAAAGCAAAATGGGGGTCTAGAGGAAGGCATCTGCCATTGAACAGAAATTAAATAAACACTAAGTTTACTTGAATATTCAGACCATTGTTTCCTTCATAAGTCCTATATAGCAAGAGCATCTACCAATACATGATCATCGCAAGGGAAATCAGCAGTCACGAATGTTCACGTTCATGTCACAAAGATAATTTTGTTCCTTTTTGTCCCTCATACATCTTAAATCATTTTCTGACTTGGGTCGAGGTAAGGATTGATTAAAATTTGAAGCGTTTCAACAGACCTCCAAGAAGGGTAAGTGAATATGAGACGTAACGTAAATTCTGAGGAAAAGGTCGATCGATGACAAAATGTCAGAAGAATGAATAGATGAGAAATGTCAAGGTAAAAGTAACAATCACTCTAACAGACTTCTACGTCCCCCTTCAGTCGTGATGAAGGTGGAAAAAGTTTCTTCTTCATTTACTATATTTCATTCTTTTCTGCCGATTCGATTGACTACGAATGTTCAGGACAGGAGTGTTTCAATTTTCTTGAAATGGTGAACATGGTCCCTAGGCATCTGTGTTTTACTAAAATCCTAGAGCATTCCTTCAAATTTAAATCTTCATTTCCTTTCTTTGAATCTTTTAATTCAATTTCATAGGGAATTCATCAAATTAACCTCCTACCAGGAGTATGTGAACTTTCAATTAATAATTGCCCTTAAAAGATTCTCTCTTAAGTCATTTTTACATATAAACTTAAAGTTGCTGCTACAATACTGAGTTTCATTCAAACAAATTGGACGTGCACCAATTCTACTCCAAATAAACTTCGTAATTAATATTTAACTATAGTCGTGTATATACGAAGAATCGTAAGAATCAGCTACACTTTCAAGCTTAAAATATTCAAGTTTAAATTTCGTCAAATTTGTTCATGTTTGTATTCGTTCTTCCCCGTAGAGTACACGTACAACTTCGAAAAGGGGGGTTATAAGAATAAGAAAATGTTCAAGTTGTGTGTGGTTTAATAAAATTCTAAGCTCGTTAGACTCGAGTTTGTCAAGATAGACCCTGATGTACTCCCCGCTATGTGTCAAATTTTGAAGGCCGAACAGGTCGAGTCGTTCATATGTCGGCTGAACGGAAAAGTTTGACTTCTCTAGAAACATTCATCCTCTTATTTATTTAAAAAAATAAAAGTTGCCTTCAAAAATCTTCCCGAGAATAGAGACCAAGTACTCAACTGGCGAAAGGGTAAGGATGAAAATATTTACTCAAAAAGTGAAACAAAAGGATAACGCTATCTTCTTATGGATTTTGTCGCATTGATTCTTCCTCTGATATGAAATCACAGCAGTTGGCCTTTTTGAAATTTTTGGAGACCTCCGTACTTGACGAATCATCTCTTCGGTTTAGTTCTGATATTCCTGTCATGTAAGAATTTGACCCTATTGGACACGCAGGCTGTGTTATATATATTACAATATTTCATAGCGTACCCTGATATGACTCGGCTAACATACCTACTAGTGTAAATACAATGATAGTGGTAGTACACTAATGAATAAACAAGCAAACTGCTTTAGTCGATTTAGCAGTAGTCAAGTAATAAGATTGAGTTCAGAAAACATTTTATAAATATGCGCTCGAGAGTTATAAGCACAGATCTGATTTATTACTAATTAGGTGATCAGAGGCTTACTAATTTCGGGTTTGCCTTAATTTTGATTTTATAAAGTGTCCAATACTTATTTGACATTATTCTTCTGTCTTTATAACTTTGCCCTATTTGCTAAGCAGTAGCCGCCGAGTGGTTTCTGTAGTTTGAGGCGGAGAGTTTTGATCATTAAGTGGGCGTTTATTCCTTCAACCCAAGACCAACCTCTTCCTGGCGCTATTGCACTTTTCCTGAATGTGAACCAGCTTACGCAGAGTCAACCTCTTCTCCTACTTTTTATCATTTCACACGGAAATTGACTTAGTCGCTTTGAGTTATATAGCTCTCTTTGTCCTTCTCAAAGATTCTACAAGTTCGATAGCTGCTAATACAAAGTAGCAGTAATGGGCAGTAATTCTAAAAAGAAACTCAAATCTTAGTAACGTTGAATTTATTAAAGATCAAATTCGGTGAGCGAGACGACTAAATATTTCTCAGGGTTCATGGGTCGATCATTCATTATACTCATAAAAGACATTCGTAGGTGAACTCACGTTGCCGGAATTTTTCAGGTACGAGAACAATGTGTCACAATTTCACTCCCCTGCCTGGCTCAAATGACACAAGTGGAAAATTGAATGAAGAACTTTGGAGGCACCTCATGTTGTGAAGTCTTTCATGGGTTCAGAAAAAATGTTGACTGAAGGATACCGACCAAATCGTAGACGAACTCTCCAATATATAATATAGGGAAAAATTGTCCTCCTGGGTCCGTCGTTTCATTTGTAGTGTGACCTCCATTACGATGCTTAACATTGAGACCAAAATCTTTTGTGGCACAAACATTCATTTGATTCTCTTGCTCGCCCTAAGCATTCTGAGCTCCGATATTCGGGTTCTATAGAATTAACGTCTCTTCCTGTTTTTTGACCATTACTAAGTCTTATTTTCATTCAACTTCAATCTGAAAGTTTTGTTAGGGTGAACGAGCTAGCATTTACTTCTAACAACTAGACACTTTCTACAGGCTGCAATTATGACGCCAGAAAATATTGGCGGTATAATGATTACAAAAAAATTATGCAGCATGTGAAATTTTTGTTGTTTTATTTTATCCCGAGGTGACCCAAAGTTAGCCTTGGTTTGGATTTATTGGGTCCATAAATGAACAGACTTCTGTAAACAAATTACAAAACCGACATATCTAAAAATATGAGATTTCCAAGCTATCTGGATACTGTAATAACGAGTTTCATATAAGTTGTGAAGAGTGCGCAATGAGGTTACGGGAATAAAGAATTGAATTGAATTGGTTTATTACCATGATTGCGACACATAACAATATATCAAGTAGATCTGGAATGGTCTGGAAAGAAATAAAATATTTGAAATGTACAAAGATAAGAGTTCTGCCACTGCTTCTGATATTTCTGGTTTATTAAATGACTACGTAAGACTGGTTCATCCGACCAAAACTTGAAGAATAATGGAAATGCAAGAATGAACCCTGTGCGTCTTAACTATTCTATTCCCATGTATGCATACATTGCATGGCAAAGAAACAGATATTTCATAAGCCTCCATTCCTACTTACAGGACGACAGTCGTGTGTGAAATATTGCACTTAAGGCTAATTCCAGTCAAGCGACATAAATCATTGTGGAGAGTGGACACAAGGTTTCTTTTTCTTTTCACATGAATCGGATCCATGAGGCAGGATGAGAAGCTTAGGAGGCCAAATAGAGTTAAACCCCTTGGATTTGGTGGGTGGTACTTGAACTAATCACTCCCTCGTTACTCTTAATTCGATGACAATTAATAATCATTCTTCATTATTTCGACATGATGAATTCATTCTTCATACTTTCGTGTTCTATTGACACAAATCCTTTTCTCGTCTAGCTAAACAGTTCCGAATAACCTTAGTCAAATCGCGATTGGCAGGCCAAAGACAATTTATTGCCGAGCTTAAGGACTCTCAACGTTGTTAACTGGAAAGGTCATTCCACTCCCATGTTATTGCTATTTACCTCTATTTCTCAAACAGTGTCCTTAAACTCTGTTTCTTGGTCCTCTTCTCTTTATTTAAGGGCAAATCTTATTTAACATAAGATATTTGATCGTTCTGCATCCTTGGGGAATACTATGTAATTAACGCACGCTTTACGCTTGGACTTGTCTGCGCTATATAAACCTTGCAATATGACAACTCAAGAATTCCAGGCCAAAGAGGTGACCTTTACTAATATTATCAATTTGAGAAGGAAGATTGAATTGAAGCCTTGAAGAAGGTTCTAAATCTAAATTACCACATGCAAGGTTTAAGAGTCGAGAACCCGCGGAGTCAAGTCGGAACAAGTTTCCTTCACCTAGTGAGTAATTCCCCTAAATATTTCCATTTGTATTCTTCAAGAAGACGGAGAATAATGGCCGGACCCATAGGCTAGTATAAATTAAAAAAACGCATGTATAGTGTTCAATTCGAGCAAAGAAAATCTTTGAGAACATCTGTCATTGTGATGACCAAAATTCATGATGTTTGCTTCTTCGCCGAAAACTCCCTCACCTGAGCAGTTATATCAAATTCAGTTTTTTCTATTGCCATCTACATCAAATTTCCCGCTGGGAGTCTTTGAGCAAACGAGCCATTTAAAATTTCTCTAATATTTGGACATCTCTCTTCGTGTCGTTTACCATTTACTATAGAGAGAACAACTTTCCGTTTATTTGCAGAATGGTCTTCATAAAGTCTCTACTGTCTTCAACCATATTTCAGTTCTGGAAACAAGTGTCAAACTGAAGCCTTGGTCAGCATTATAATCCTATTTAACCAAACACAAGTTTCGTACATAGCTCTTACATACCTGGCCTAACAATGTAGCAAGTGAAAATGTTTGATCGGTGAACTAGCTCTGCTCCGTGATGACTACTTGTTAAGACTAAATCAGCTTATCTCTCATGTAATACCTCTGATAGGACCAACGAAGGATGTTTAGGATGAATTTAAAAATCAAAGATTTCCTTGAAACCAGAATATTCTTAGAAGATATTAAGATGGCATGAATAAAAATGCTCGCAATTACAAAAATGAGACTTAATGAATGATGTAAGAAAGTGTCCTAAACACAATATCGCCTTAAGAGCTTGTGTTCAAGTAATAATCTACAGGGTTAAGGTCTACAGGAGCGCACACTCACAACTCGTTCGCCCATATAAATATTTAATACTTGCACCATTCCTGTAGCCTACGGGGCCCTCAAAACATGACATTTGCTAAGTCATCATGATATTTCAATTTTAGGCCCATCATAATCGGACCTTATCAACTATTTTCAACGGATTTTGAGTCCAGAAGACCCTTCAATATTTAGGTCTAACCAAATTAATATTATTAATGACATTACAAGAATTATATTTATTCTTATTGCAATACTTAAACATAACATGACTAAAGTTCCTATAATTGGCATTGGTTCAACCAAAAATTACCAGATCGTGAAACAGTAGAGACGTCGTTGCACTGATACACTGCGTGTAGCATGAAACATTAGAAGGATTGTTAGCTGTAGAGGTAAGGTAATGGACCTCAACATGTTATTTTGTGAAGTGATGATTTGTTTTTCAATAGGTGATTGATAGCTATAATTAGGTCTAATTGATAGCTCAAGTTCCTCCTCTACAAAGCTTACAGGCTGTGTCAAGAATTCTCTACTCATTGAATTGAGAGAGCACAATAGTAAAACATAGCCGAGAGGTCTTCTGGTCCTTCATTCCAGTAATCGTTGCAATGCATCCTAATTTCTTTTCGCAACTGAGGATCGGCCTACAAATTTGTGTCATGCTCTGAATAAGGATGAAAGGATGAAGGATGTATATCAGTCAAGAACCATTCGAACCCATCAAGCTATTAGCGTAATTAGGGGTGTCAGTCAATTTAAGGAAACTACCCCGCCCAATTCAGTATTCCTATACATTTTGTCTAAAATAGTTGTCAAGAGGCCATCCCACTTTACCTCTTCAACCTCGTTTTAGACACCCAGTTTCAATATGTGAAACAGAAAGGGGAATTTGATTGTAGTATCTTTAGTAAAAATAAATTTGAAATGTCCTTTCAATCGAGCACAACACAACAGTTGAAACTTTTCAATTGTTATGAAAATGAGTTCAGACCATAGTTAGCACTACAATGGAACATTAATATTCATCCAATGACAGGCTTTTGATTTCAGATATCTCGGGCGACGTTTCGCAACGGAGGCACCTTGGATTTCGGCTTGAAGTTAATGAATCATGTACCTGTACTGTAATCTATAATATACTGGATTTTAGTCTAACAATCGAACTTCTGGCATCTTGCTCCTTTCGGGACTAAAAATACAAGATACAATAAATATTTTGGATTCTTTTATGAAGAATAGAAAAACTTCTACTGGCTTGATTATTTTACCAAATTCAACTAGTCACACTAAAACTGAGTATAATTCTATAATGGAAGATGCTTTTAAATCTTAGTGCGACTGTAAAACAGGGATGGGACTAGTTATTGGTGAAACATGATTTTTGTTCTTTGATTGTTGAGTTAAGGAAAGAGTGGGTAAAGATTATGATTGAAATGAAAAGAATAAACCATTGAGGAGTAGTAGGGTGGATAGAAGACTGGGTTGGAGTCAATTGGAGAAGATCTCATACATTTATACCTGTCATGTTCATCGTGCCAGGATAACGATCGAACGGATAGTTACTCTGGTTATTCTTCCTTTGGCCCTATTGACTATTCGATGGTTCCTTGTCCAGTACAATCGTGGTTCACAACCCAACACTGCTCATGTTTGACGAGTGTGGGAGATGTCCCCGAAATGCGCATTCATCGTCGTCGCTCATGTTAGAGTTTCAACATGGCTGTGAGTTCACAGGGTGCTTCATTGTTTCTAGTCTCTGTACTTGTAATCACAAATATGTTAACAGCAGGACCAAAGATGAGGACAAGTCACAAATATAGCCTCATTCTCGTCCAGAAAATAAACTACACGTTTTTGACGACAAGGAAGCTCGAAGTTGAGGAATTGTCATTGGGCTTGCATCTTTGAAATTTATGTCTGTAGAGTTCATCGTGATTTGAGCCATGATGGCTAGTATGTCTAGCAGCAGCGTTTGACAATAGTATGTGTAAGTGGAAGAAAGCTAAGGTGGAATTGCCCTGTTGTAGGTGCCCAACGAGAAAACTGGCAATAGGGTTGGGTATTTAAGAGTGAATAATTCCTACATCCAGGGTTAAATAGATAGACCTGAAACCTGATTGTGAATGTGAGGGACAAAAAATAAAGAATTGATTTTGTGAACAGGGCAGAGTCATTCGTTCTTGAATTAATCTGGTCTTAAGAGAATATTCTTCCAAGATGTTTTTGGACTCGCCATAGACCACCTCCCGTGTGACATGGCGTACCTGAGTGGCCCTACAGTGCTGGAAAATGCTTCGCCTTCCCTTCCGGTTCTATTCCGTACATTCTAGCTCCGAATCCAACTCGTGTTTTTAAATCATTCGTTTGAATCTTAAAATGTTCCATGATGCAGTAAATAATTATAGAATTATAGCACAACAAAACCTGAGATTCAAATTTAATAATTTATATATTCTTTAGAATTTTCATCTTCAAACTCATATTATTGATTGTTCTATATTTAAATTTCATTGAAACTCAATGACAATCATACTACACCGTGAGTTATACTGCAAAATAGTTCTAGATAAATTTAAATATTTGCGTCAAACAATTCTCTATCTTGTGAATCGTTCCATCCCTCTGAACGTAAGGACGAGAAGACAGAAAAGCTTCGAAATAATGTCAGTGGATTAGAATGAATTGATCCTACTACCAAGTTGTCCCAAGTTCTTAAATGAACGGCTGTAGTTCTTGCCTATGTCGCTCCTTTCATATGGTACACTTACGACCTAATTCTACAATGATCATTATGTTTTAAATAATAACTGATGACGATTATTTGGGATTATAATCAGTTCCACCGGGAAGATTTAAGGTAAAATGTGTCTGGTTTTCGAAGAAGAGGAAGAGATAAATACAATACACATGGAATGACAGGTTTAAATAAACCGTGTTTCTAATTTCCAACCCTTGGCCTGAATGTCAAACTTCAAGTCCTAAAGGCCAACTTACTCCATCCATCCTAACAGCGTCCACCGGTTCGACTCGAGTTTTGTCTCGGAAACTCAGTTCTGTCGTAAATAACGTCGGATTAGCTGATGATCTGTCCCAGATAAGCCTTCCTGTAGAGGAATACGGAAAAGACGGACTTTGAGAAAAGGCTCAGTGGACTGGAGACACACCCTATACATATTATCTTGAAATTCTCCTCGAGTCATCCGTGATCTGCATCTTTCCTAAAAAGACATCTGTTCAATTGACATGTTACTATCATTTCAATCTCCTAAAAATGCATCCACAGATTTTTTACAATGGGTCAGACATTGGCTCCGCTTGCTATCAAGGCATTTCATATTAATCATACGTAGTGTGCATGACTGATATGGCTTAGCATTAGAAATGAAGAAAAAACTAACATGTTAATGAATGCATAGATTTTACTAGCATAAGTTCAGTGTATAGAACAAACGTCGGTCATGGGTCATTTTTAGAAATAAACTAATTAGCAAGGTCCAATTTTGAGTCTATTCGTTTGAGTTCATAAATTCGATCCTACCCTTCATGTTCCAAATGAAAGGGAAATGCCAATGGCAACTTGACAAAAGGGTTAAGTGGAAGTGGATACCATTATGCCCTCGAGGCAACTAGTAACGCTTGGGTCGGTCACTGAAGAAATTAATTCAAGAATATTGTTGAAGGAAAAATTATTCTCTTTAGTATTTTTCCCGTTCCCATTTTAGCCCTTAATTTACTTGATAAGGAATGCATTTGCCAAAAGCTTTTTTATTTTAGTACCATTTTCAGGCATTTATCAATCGGAAACTTTAATTGTTGGGAGATTCACTGGCCCGACTTGACTCAGACACCGTTTTTTACTTCCTTTTACGATTTCAGGCAAACTTTTCATAGACTCCGTCTGTTTGGAGACCCCAAAGCCTCTGATAAGGAAGAAGCAGATAAGAAAAACCCAAAACTTTTAACTTTTTTGTAAAAAGTAGGGAAGTATGAAAATACATTATTAGACGAGTGGCATAATAAATGTGATCAATACTCCGGGCTTGACAAACATCTTATTAGGCATTCAAGTGAAATTCAAATCTCGGGATTTTGTAACGTTGTATTCTTGAAATTCTCTACCAGTTATGCGGGATTATGTGGAAATTATTTGTATATAGTATATATATATTATTCAAGAAAATTCCAGTTTTAAAAATTGCTTTGAATGGAAGCGAAGGTATGAAGTTGGGCCAAACAATACGAACCATATATTATTTCATTTTATCCTGACACTGGGGTAAAATGTTTTTGGAACTTGGCCGAGTAAATGAGGAAGGTGCAAGAGTAAGAATCAAATTAAGAAAAGCTGCAAAGGGCAACTGAAAATCCTTTGGCCTTTCAAATTGAGCTCATTGCAATGTCAGGGGACCCTTTACGCTTGTAAATCACTCTGTTCAAAGAATGCTCAAATTTTCCAAAGGCAAACTAGTGCGGCAACTGCGGTAGACTGTTCTGTAGTGATGCTACTGCATACAGCTTGGGATTTTCTCCTTTCATCCCGTTTCAGGCATTCATTCGTTTTAAGAGGATTTTACACTTAAACACTAACAATGACAATGTCCCTCAAAAAATATAGCTGGTCTGTAAAAGGACAACTTAGAGCCGAAATGGGAGTGAAATTCCTTTGAGTGACTAAGAACGACAGCTTCGTCCTCCGCGAAAATAAAACACGGTAATTGTACACAGGATTTTCATTTTGAAAATGAATAAATCTGTCTTTATCCAATTCATATCCCATCGTCTTAACATAAATAATCAAGTTGAAGTATTACGCTTATCCAATTTATATTTGCAGACAACAGTTAACTGGCACTTGATTTAAAATATAATTAGGATCACATTCATAGAGGGAACTCAACACTTGACCATACATCTTGTTACATATTAATATTTAGCACACGAAGCATCATTCCTCCCAATTAGACTTCTCGTCCATACGTAGACAACACTTCAATTCAACAAAATTCCAAATATGAAGAAACAGCCAAAGGAAAGTAATTAGCAAGGAATATAGTATTATAATAACCAAACTTGGATTTCCAGACATTACAAATGTGCGAAATTTATCAAAAAGTTTATATTGAAAAAAATCAACTAAACGTTATTAATTTAAGTGGATACAACTATTAGTAATCTTGATGTAATGTTAATGTACGAGATCGAACTGACTCCAGCGTCTGAAATGTTACGGTTTAGCGAAAGATATAGGACTGAGTGCAACGGAAGCCAAAACCCAACTATCATGTATGGAAATAATGCAATTACAGAAAGTAGTTATTAATTCTAACTCACTTGGCCCCAAAAGTACATTTGCAATTTTAAATCCTGACTAAAGGAACAGGTATTGGAAGGACTTGCTTTGTTTCTAACTGAAATGACAAGGTGGATGGTAGAAAGTACAATGTTAAAACATAAAATTATTGACATTACAACTAAAAACTCGTCAGTCTATAAATACGCAACAAACAAATTATTAAGTTTACACTATAAATCAGTGATGATCACAATGAGATTGACAAGATTCCTGTAATAAAAAATTAATATTCTGGAACGATTTTGTTTTTGCTACATGTATAAGCTCTCACATTTTAAAATCTGTTCATGGACACGTCCAATTCTACTATTCAAAATTTTAATAGATTTGTCCGGTATTGTGGGTAAATAGTCAACAAGCGGTGGCTCTAACTTACGAAATAAACTTTTAAGTAGACTCCCCACGTTTTTCTCCTTGTAAAGTTTTTTCACAGCCTCCGCCGTTGATTTTCTGAACACACACAAAGAGTCCAACATCACACGATGATATTGCTCATATTTATCAAGTAGTCTATAGCCATGGAGAAGGCCACTCTCATTGTCAAGAAAAACTAAAAGTCCAGTGGACGCATCTTTGGCTAAATTATGTGCAGGGGCTTCCATCATGGCTGGATTCCATTGCAAATTATACAAATTGTTCACCACTCTGTCCAAATTAGCAGTCAAATAGTCAAATACTATGAGATCAGACCACTGTGCTAATTCCCTCATATCCAATGACTCTGCAGAGTTTGCTGAGAGAAAAATGTCGACAGGTTGAAGACTTCGTCTTGAATCACGAAATGGAGTTGGAATATAAGCGGGGACCAGATTCGGTATAAATCGAGTCAAAACAACAGGCTTTCCTTCTGTCCATTGTGCCGAGTTCAACTGTGGACGAACTTCTGTCCATTTCTGATTCTGTGGTTGAATTAGGTCTAGCGAGGATGGAGCCAAATTACCAAGTCCCAGGATTTGGCCCAAATAAAAACTAAAAATCTCCCCTTGTATTTGATCTGAGTTTTGCCTATATCTGCAACAAGCCTTAGTCCCATTCTCTAAACTGAGCAGTCGATTCTGCATTCGTCCACATCCTTCTTCGATTTTTAGAACAACAGTCTTTTGTACAAAGTGTCTCCAGTCACTTGCTTCATTACTAGTAAAACCCTTAGGAAGCATTTGCTCCACGATTTGGCTCCAGTAAATCCCATCAAGGAGATTACTGGTTTCACTAAATGTTTTTGGGGTCCTCGACTCTGATGCAAACACTGACACTGGTGTTGAATTGAAACGAACTTGGGGAATTTCTTGTTGGACTGGATGAAGGGATAAGATTCGGGAATCCGTCGCAACGAATTGAACGTTTGAACTTGGCCGATGAAGAATGTGATTTTTTAATAGGGTCTCATCAGTCCTCTTTACTTGTTGTAACTCAAGGTTTTGGATATGGACAAATTCGGGGAATCGGCTGGACACATGTTCCGAAGGTTGTGGAGGTGAACTCAATACTGGGCTTTCGCTACTCGTACTACTGAGCAAAGGTATTAGACGAAGCTGCTCTGCTGTATTATTTCTCGCAAACTCAAATTCTATTGAATGACCAGGGAGAAAGTACAAAGGAAAAAGGATTCCGATTGCAATTCCAACGCAAAATGCGAATGTAGTTGTTAAAAAGCACAATCCTTTGAATGACCTGGGCGTCCTCACGGAGAATTGCGAAGTGCAGCAATGGGGATGAGCGAACATTCTGGAGTAATGAGTGCAGTATTTAAACGCGTTTTATATTATCTTAATGGACTGGGTAGTTGAGCTCAGCATGGGCACAAGAAGTGGAAGTACATGAGGGTTATGCTCAGGTTGTCGCTGGCAGGTAAGGCGGATTCCAATTAAGAACCTGTCGCTGCTCTTCGACCGCTTGACTTTACAAGAAATGCGGATTTGTACCCTTCTCCGCTCCTCTCCCACCTTCTCACGACCAGAAAAGAAATGTATCTCCTGTGTAGAGCCAAACGACTTATACAGCTCCCGATTTAACGGTCTTCCTCTTAGAAAACACCATTCACGGCACACACACATAACCTTTGTTTGTTGTATGAGTTCAACAATCACACATTTATTCACAAACACCGAGCAATGTTTCAAGTCCTCCAATCCAATCAATTGCTAACCCCTTGTTTTGTATCCCATGTATCTGACCTGGAATAAATGCAGGCAACTAATTAATTTATAAACTCAGGTAAAAATATCATTTTTACATTTCATGTACAGAAATTCAACGTAAAGGTTATGCCTAATCAAATTAACTCAGTTGACCGAAAATAAATTGCATGATAGCGCTTGAAACAAAGAGCATAGGATGATAGTTTGTCAAGTAGCCGTCGGAGTCTTAGAAGTGGTTTGTGTTATCGCCATTCCTATTACTCAGTCGAATGTATATGCATTTCTTTATGCTTGTTTCCCAGCCTCATCCAGAAAACCTCGTGTTTGTGTGTGGTGGTATTTCATTCCAGGTTTCTGTTTTGGATCTTTGAATTTTTGTTTTGTATAACCCTTTCCTTCTCTTCTTAAGACAAGATTTGAAAGTAAACCTGTTGTGAACAGAGTGAGCACTCCAAGCTTGGGTCTTAATTTATTGCCTAATTTTCCGGTCCCGAGCTCTGCTTGAGGTAATGCTAGTAATATCGCCTTTTTCCAATTTATAGCAGACTTGGGTATTACAAACTCTGAGCCGTATTATGTTACTACATGATCTCAACTCAACTGACATTTTTTAACTCTCGTCTTCTTCCTTGTTAAGCTCAACCACATCCTCCTTAATCGTTTAACAAAGATTCTTCTCCTTGTATAAAATTATTTGCATCCCTCAAACCAAAGCCTTGTATTCGCATAGTTCTGCTTCTATTCTTCATTTAAACTTCTCATCATGTAAATCCATGTACACTTTTTATTCAGCACGTGAAGATGATAGAAAGGACAAAAAAAAGTTGGAAAATACAATATAAAATATTCGTATGATCACGTATCCACCGAAATCATCACCACTAACTGTAGCATGTAACACAACTTAGCTGGAATCTAATTCAGCACCTCCTTTCATTGTTGTACAAACTTTACTCGAACCGTTAAACCAAAACTAAACATTAAAATTCCCAGATTCTCTCCCCATTTTCAGGTTTCTTCCTTCATTTAAAGTCTACCATATCATAGGATATTCAAAACTACAAAGAAATTTAAAGCGGTGGTCTTAACATTGAGTAAAATTTCTTATTAAATGTCAAAGTTTCCTAGACGTAAAGTAATTTTGTATATTAAACGTTAACTCAGTGATGATTACTAGTGCTAAGCAACATTGGCAAATCTGAAACAGTTTTAAAAATGTGTCTTCTCTCTCTTTAACTCTTTGTGCCTCTACGATGTTAAACTTTGCACTTGATGAGGAAATTATTTCCATGTGATCTTGTCTCGTATAATGGTGTGACATGACGCGTCAACGTCAATTTGGTTCATGTTATTCAATTTCCAACTTAAACCTCAAAGAATTTTACAATACTGGCAGCGCAAGGTGTGCATAGTACTTAAGTACTTTACGTCCTCTTTATAATCTCAACCGTTTCGTTATCATTAGTAATATAAATAATAAAGCAAAAAATCCTTTTACATACCTTAAAGATACATTGACATGAGATCATGAGAATGCATGTTGCAGATTGACACTTGCAATAGCAATAAACTCTGGCGATTCTTCACAAACCACATTGAGACTTATAGTTGGGATCTGCACTCAACTAATTGGCGAATAGATATTAAAATTATTATCCATGAGATTTTAATAGGGAAGTTGTCATAAATGTGTTGTTAGTGGTAAGGGAATGGTTCGTAGTAGTAGTTGGCTAGTCCTTGTCAAAAAATTGACAGACACATGTTGAGGAACAACGGTGTGTTGTGCTAAGAAGAGTTGGCTGAAGAAGACTGGAAGAAGAAGAAGAAGAGTTGAAAGACGAAACTGGCTCTGCGTGGAACCTCAACACAAGGTCTTCCTCCACCTGCCACTTCAACAATGACTCCGAGTTGAAACTGCATGGGGCCTCTTTCTTGTCTGGCCACTCTGTTGCCACATGGCCAAAAACTCTACCCCAGCTAGTCTATATACTTAATTGTAACTACACAGCCACAAAGTACGTCCCTTCTATCCTTTAATCCTATGTTTCACAATATCTTCTCAGCCAATCCAAATCCAAAAACTTCCCATTCATCTACCTTTTTTATCCCTTTTTGCATCATCTCAAACGTAGCCTTAGTTCTAAGTACGTTTTGTCACAAAAGTCCAGAATTTTAACATGTCTTGGAAAAATGGATCCAAAGCCGGGATATAACGTCAGTCGTTAGCGACCATATTTACAAATCTGTGATGAAAACTTGGAAGACACGACTTTAACCTCAGTTAACCTTCTCGGATCTCCCTGTTGAACCAAGTTCGCTCTGTTTTATGATTCTCTCAAAAGGGTTTCATAATATTGCATGCATTGTATACCCAAAATATGGCACTTGCATGATTACATCTTTATTAACTCTGATATTAACTTTAATTAGAATATAAATCAATTCTTAAATTAGTATTCAGAGACAAACTGCAGTTTTATGAAATTAAATCATGTATTTTTGAAGCACAACTATACAAAATTAAAATTATTATGGCTATTTTTGCGTGGTAATGGTGTTTGATTATTTCCGACCTGACAACCCTTCGGAGTTGAACTCTTCAGGGGGTCGCCTCTCGAACTTGTACAACTTCTCCATTCCATCAGAATCTTCCCTGTCTAATTCTTCGTTCAGGAACATTTATGAACCCTTTCCGCTACACCTGTTCTCTAAAGAATTTTAAACAAAATTAACTTTATTATTATAAGCAGGAGCTCTTTTAGTTAGCGCTACGCAAAAAGTTCATTTTATGATCAGATTTCAAATCTTAGGGTTAAAATTAATTCCCAATGATTTTAGCATGTACTGTGGATTTTAGGAAACGATTATCCAAGACTCGAAAGGAAGGAAGCTCTCCAGGTGAAAAATATGAGTAGTTATGCTTCGTATCATTTTTAAGAAACACAATGTAATGCTTTCCAGGGTTTCGTATTAGAGTCTAAGTAAGAGTGGATAATGTTAAAAGATGAACCATGCTGTTGAAATTATTTCCTTCGAGTCGACATAATTTTCTCGAAATAGTGCTTATTCTTCTTAATGCATGACAGTGTACGTTCTGTTTCCATAAAATCTGCTTCTGTAAAAATCTGTTAAATCTATAGAATAAGGGTTGACGTATACTATGGAGTTTATCAATTATCCGACACTTTACTCGTTCCCTGGTATATTTCTTTGATATTTTTGTTCTATTCATGAAAATGACCGAAAGTTTCTTTTTGCTTTGCTTTTTTAACGCTGAATATTATTACTAATATAATTGAGCACGTCCAGTCAATTGCAAACTGGAAGAGAAAATAAATTATGCTGATAAATAAAACTTTACATTTATTCTTCTGACACACACATTTAGCCAATGTTCTCACAGTGAACTATAGTCAAGAAGACTAATTGGACTGTTCAGATTAAACAAATGTTTGAATTTAAACCAGCAAATTAGGTGTACTAGCGTAATTGGAAAAGTCTTACACATTCTTGTGCATCCTTTTTGTGCTTTTCCATTTTTTCTTCATCATCGATTATTTCTTTCCATTTGATTGTTGAGCTTTAAAAAAGTCTTTAGCTCCTAAAAATTTTTAACGTTAAAAAGTTAAAGTTTGCTATGGATCCTATTCTTAGCTGAATTTGTAAGCAAAGTGAAATCCGAGACTGACGATTGGAGCGAAGCTTGAAGGGTGAGGTAACTTTCATGCTGGGTTGAACCGGTTGCCCATCTTTTTATTCTTCAACTCATGAAATATCTCAAATTCTCACACCAGGGACTCCAAAAATCGTATATTCCTCATCAAAACTTCCATTACAAGACATACGTCCTTTGGGCCTGGAAACAATGGTACATGGAGCCAAGGAAGCTTAGAATCCCTTGAATTGAGAATAGATCTAAATCCTGGATAGGACTCGAATAGGAATTATTAAAGTTTATTATGTGAGCTTAGATTGGATGATTGGGTTGTTCATCTTGATAAGCTGTATTGAAAAAGTTGTTTTGTTTAAGTTTAATTTAAAAAAATGTCAATAATAATCGTATTTCTCTTTTCTTGTAAACATGTTCAACTTCAACTTTATTTCTTAATTTTAATCATTACCATTTATACGAATGCGAAGATACAAAGTGTTTTCTAAGGCCCCCAGTAGTTAAGCCATAGGCCAAGTCGTACGATGGGAAAGAATTTGTATCAAGTAGGTTTTTTACCCCATGAACTCGTGGACTCCAATTCAATATTTGAAGAAGGGGATTAAGTCTCTGTTCCCAAGTGCTGGTGGTGTACGGACTCAGTCATGGAAAATATGCTTAGTGATTCTTCCCCACCTTCATGTGTGAAATGTAAATAGAACATCTCAAAATGCTCAGGAAGGAGTCAAGTTTGTAGAAGTAGACAAAGGAATGTGTTATTAACAGAGTTCCTATCATCGTCGAAACATGTACAAGATTATAATGTTTGGACTAGGCTCGCTCTAGGAACAAGAGTCACAAAATCGAAATTAAACTCAGAACAAATCTTTTAACGAGTTGGACTTAAGCTCATTTGAACATATTCATATTCTTTTCTAACCCTTCAAATAAATACAATTTTCTCAAACCTTTCCGGTTATTAAAAACTTCAAAATTGTTAGTCAAGACAAAGATCCTTAAACGTACTTAGGGTTTAAGCATGAGTGAATCAAATGATAAATCCAATTTGTAATCCTCGTTGAATATTTTAATGAACGAGAACGTTGTAGGCACACATCTTCCTGCATTTCATTAATGTCCGTGTATTCAAAGAATGTGAGTTTCAAAAGAAAGGTGTGAACCTTAGGAAAATAATAGTATTGTCCGAAACTAATTAGCGGAGAAAAAGGTGTTGAAGTTCGTTCCGCGTCGTTTAACCATTCAATTACTAGGAGCACTTCCTCCAAAGGAGTATTTTATCACCGACTCTTGTGTAATCATTAAACTTGACTTTTAATGGGAGTCGTCTGTGAACCCAGAGAGTCATTTTCTGTGGTTGGACTTAGATTTAATAATGTAATGTACTTGTTGGATTGAGAAAGGATTTAGATAATGGATAGGAAGAGTTGATAGATAAATGAAATGAAAGGTACATTTTGAAAGATGTGTACTACTACTATGCCCATTCCTTCTCTGCATCATGAGGTAGTCATAATATTCCTTAAGATCGACTATGTAAATACGTATAAATATAATTGTTTTCTTCATCCAAAGATTTTCAAATGTCAGAGCAAGTCTTCTCTAAACACAGCAGTGGATTTCATCTTGTCAAGGTTAGACTAAAGGAGGGGGTCAGACATGGACTTAAAAATGCACCAACTCTTTGGTTGTCTCATCCCTTTTTGATCGAACCGACACCAGTATCTTTTTCTACATCATTCATCCAACTCCATGAGGATGCTGACTGTGACTTTCATTTGCTGGCTTTACTCGAAACTTTTTGTATGTATTTCAAGAAGCTCTACCTCAAGAGCACATTAGCACTTGTATATCAATGACTCACCTAGTCTAATTAAGATACTCATCGAATAATAGTCTAGCGCCCTCATTACCAAATCATACTTCTCGATTAGCTTAGTCAATTTATTTTACTTAGATCCCTATACTAGTAGTAACGACCTCCAATTATTACAGCATACAGATTTATTATTTAATATCAAATTTTAAATTAATTAAATAATATTAACAAATTTGGGCAATAACAATTTCGAAGAGAATAAGTAACGAATTTTGGTAATGGTTGTTTTAGATTTACTAGGATTACATTGCAATCCATTCAATTTAAAGTTATCGTGTTCCTAATTTGTTTTGTCAACATGTGTGTGCTTTAAAAATTTATAACAAATTTTGAAAAATGCATACAATACTGACTGACATGGAGTGTAGTTAGTGTAGAATATGATGCCAAGAAATGAAGAAGAATAAATAGAATTCGTTTGGAGGTTCTTGCCTCGGTTTGAAACGCTCATTAGGGGTCCAACAATGAAGAAATTCTTGTCACTCCATATCAAATAACTGGTGCACGTATTGCATACGAAGTTCGGAGTTTAAGGTCAACTTTATAATTTTTTTTAAATAGAATGAAATTTATTTTATTCATCTTTCAATATTAAAATCATACATTATGTTCAAAATCACAACAGAAAAAAAATTGTACACCCCAACAGCAAAAATATTATACATCGAAGCAACCTTCTACATGTCAGAACTAATAACACTTTATAAATTATATGCAAATTTAACTATGCGTTTTCAATGAGCGACCAATGTTATGCTCGACATTTTACTCAAAAATAAATTTTTATGCTCCAGAATCTTTCTTTACATTAAAAGTTATCTATTCATTATTTGGTAAACACTAAATAAATTATAATAGCATTCCGATGTTGAGGCATGTATGGGCGGGTAACTATAAGATGGAAAGTTAATTGAGAAAGTTTTATTATACGCTAACTATTCTATTTAGCTTTTTAATACGCATCTGATTCTCTTACCCTACAATCTCAAAATCCTTCAGATAAAATTCTTAATTAAAAAAAAGCATTTGTGGAAATCGAATCTCACTTTTCCCTTTTAGACACCTGAGATTAGTTCCCAGCTCGCGCTACAGATTCTTAATATTTCTACTGTACACCACACCACGCGCTAACTAGTGCTACTATTCCTGTACTCTAGTTTCCATATAAATATTTAAGATTATTCGTTAAATATTCTTATTCAGCTGAGCGAATGCAAAGACGAGTGTACAAAGCTTGAATTTTAGCTGTTCGGTGTGTATGAATGAAAATAATGTGAATGACTTAATTAGGAAATTAAATATTGAATCTCGTACACATCAGATGCAAGTGAACTAGTGGTCATGTTAGTTATTTAAATGTGTTCCAAAATCTCTGGCTAAAAATTATAAATGCTGTACTAACTCTGTCTGTGTGTATAAGTTGAGGAATGTGAAAAATAAATTGTACAATAATTACGTTTTGAGAAAAATGACTAAAAACGTAATCATACCTAATACTACCTTTGTTTACTAATGTTTTGCAAATTCGTATTTCTCCAATTATTTGTCTGAGCCTAGAAATCAACAAAAACAGTGAAACAAACCTTTCATTCTGAATCAGAATAATCTAATTTATTTTTGTTTTACTCTAGCCAGTCACAAGAAACCTAATTTAAATTGAGTGGAAAAAATTAATTTAACAGCAGAACTATGTCATAACAGTCTAAACAATGTAAAAATAATTGTAAATAACAAAGAATATAATGATGATGCATAGTTTAAGCATAATGCAAAAACTGTATGAACGGATAAAGTTTAAATTTTCCAACAGGTTGGCCGTTCTTGTAGCAATAATGATTCACACAGTCAGTGCACAAAAGCATTGGATCTTCTGGCATTCGGTTGTAACCAACTACAGCCCATCTAGAATTAAAATTCACACGTAAAAACAGTTCATTGAAGGTATAATTTAATTAATTTCGTAATTTCATCACTGACCTAGCCAAACTCTCATTGTCAACACGGCAATACTTGGTTGGATATTTTCCAATTTTCTCCAAACGAGGAAATTCTGCATATTCCACACGACGGACAGACCTAAATCAAATTATAAATTTATTAGGTCATGAGATTTTAATTTTTAATTTGCAATTGTTTACCTGGCACCGTTGAACACAAGAATATGTTCACAATTCCCTTGATGCATGTAGACGTAGGGATAGCCAAAACGAAGTTTCAAATCCTTCAACTTAGTTTTGAGTGAGCCCATCTTGACAGGGCGAATTTCTTTTTTCGGTGGTTGTTTAACCCAAGCATTCAACTTTTCCCAAAATTCCACACTAGATTTTCCTCCATCCGTGTACAAAGTGTCGTTAATGAAAATCGCTTTGGATTTGTATTGATACTATGAAATTAAAGGAAATCAGCAAATATTAATCTTATTAAAAATAGAACAATGGAAAGAATAATAGATTTTAAAAAAACTACTTACAGATGACAAATCTTTTTCCAACAAGGCGAGAACGTCCTTTGGATTAGTAATGTTAAATGTTGATTCCATTGCAGTCATGCACATGAAGTCACTTTGACACAAGAATTTCTTAGCCAAAGTTTCCAATGTTTGACTTGCCAAAACCTCAATCACAAATCCAAGCTTTGGTTCCGGGCTTCTGCAATACAGCAATTAAAGAAAAAATTAAAATTGATCAAACCAAGCGAGAAAATTTTTACAGAAATTAAACTGACGTCTTTAAGTCAAAAAAGAAGTCTCCTTCAGCAACTTTGTAGTTTTGATACATTGTGACCGTCAAAACACAATCATCCTCCAGATCGCTGACCTTGTCAGGTGGTCCCAATTCACCTAACTGTCGTGTACGCTAGAAGA
>WJEZ01000219.1:0-36678 GCA_009869925.1 Thalassaphorura encarpata
TCCAGGAAGAATTCTAGAGTCGAGGACAAACCACCAGTTCTGCAGAAACCAAATCCTGAGATCGTGATTGTGCCAGTACCAAAGGCGGATGAGGAGAAACCGGTCGAAAAAGAAACGGCTGCAAAGTCTGTTTCTCCAGAAAAGTCGGATGATGGAGGGAAAGGTCCACCTGGTGGAGATCCCAAAGGTGAAGTGGCTTCTGTTGTCAGTGCTGCAGCTGCTCTCTTGGAATCAAGTAAGCCGACCCTAATCGAGCCCATTTTGAACTCGATTCCATTGTCAGGTCAAGCACAGAATCAGAAGCAAGATGACTATCTGGTAGCCAAAGCTACTTTGAACGAAAATGCCACAAATGCTTCGAAAGAGGGTCAGAATGATGTAAGAGCTAATGCGAGTGAGGAGGAGAATCCAAAAGATGGGAAAAAAGAAAGGACCGGGGAGAAACTCCTTAAGAGAATTCGCGGGAACAAAAACAAAGTAGCTTTGCTCACTTCAGAGGCCATGACACAATTGGGTTGTTCGGGATTTGGGGCTAGGCAAAAAGAAGTTATTAGCCAGACATGCAGCTTGCTCTGATTCTATGCTAGCTCTCTGCCCCACTACCCTTGTATGATTAGATTCTTCCTTAGCTCCTCCCCAACCAAACAAACTTATGTTCGATCAGTCCCCAGCTCCTTTGGATGAAGTGACCGAAGCTCCGCCCGATGGAGAAACACCCCAGCCAGGGCCAACCTCTCCTTGTAGTGAAGATGACGCGGATGACAGCTTCAACTTCAGCCTTCAATCCCGCCATCATACATCTCCTTCATTTTTCGCCAGTATTGAGGATCTCCCGAGCTGGTTGAGGTTCTAGTCAACTCTAGCTGCACTCTAACACTTGCTCTCCCACTTTCCCAACAATCAGATTTTGATACACATGTAAGTTAATCACGATTTATCTGCATTTTCCAAATTCACTGTCTCAAAATTCATTCTAAACTCTGCAAATTTAAATCTCAGTTCGTAAATTTTAAACTTATTTGATAAAGCATAAATTTATTCATTTAAAATTAGTTTAACCGGATTTAACTTAAAAAAATTATACAGTTGTCACTAGTCATATATACCTTAAAATGCTTTCTGTGGATTCATCATTTCTTGCATTTTATGTTGCAGAATTTGTCATCTCATGTATTATTTTCAAATGTCAGTTAATAAACTAGGAGAAGCAAGCATCATTCGTCTTTCTCAACAATTAATTAAACCTCTTGATTTTTCTGGTGTTCGAAATGGGTTAGTAATTGAAAATTTAGAATTCCCTTGTAAGTAAGTGGGGATTTAGAGACATCTGTTCTGGTGCTCTCGACATGGTCGTGGTGCAAATTCGGATTTTGGGGAAAATAGCGAATCTAGTTAACAGATGTCTACAATGATGGTGGGGTCAAGTTTATGAAGAAGCTACACTTGACAAGGCAATCCAACCAGTAAAATCGTCTCGTGTAGAGTCAAGAAAAAATAAATATAAATTTTTATTTTAGCTATTACTGGCAAGCTGGTTTTAGTTTCAATTCAGCCATCAGCAATTCATGCATCCGCCAAATAATTACAAAATTCGCGTTTTTATGGCCAAGAAAAATTATCTAGAGTCATAATGCTGATCTTCCTAAATATTGAAGTTTTAATAAAATTATTAAACTTTTATAATGTCCGAATTATTTATTTTTGTTTAATTTTTAATTGGTGAATCAAATTTATGATTATTATTTTCCATTTAATCTGCCAAATTATGCATGTACAGGCAATGGTATGCCATGCTAGAATTATATAAAGCCAATTGGTCCGTATTATTTGATTTACAAAATTTTATCCTTGGCTTAATTTATGCGGATGGATTTCATAGGATTTTGAAATAATAGAGAAATATTTATCTTTTTATTCATTGTGTTTGGTGTTGGTGTACATGGTGCAACAAAATTCACAGTATTGCATTGCGTTGAATCCAGAACAGAGTTTTATTTACAAATGCGTTAAACGGTTGATGCTAATGGCTAATGCCACGACACGACAGATTGGATTGCAATTTTTCACAGTGGGTTCTGCTCATTCATGTTAAGACACGATGAGAAAAAGAAAGAGATTGTTTAAACGGTGCGTTTTAAGGGTGATATGGCAAATTAAATGGATTGCCTATGGGATCGTATGGGCGGTTTTCTTTCATGGTATGGCATGGCCCCTATTTGGATAATGAGTTGATTTACGCTTTGGTTGATTGATTCAGTTCATTCGACTCCAACTACCTCATCTTGAAGAGGAAGAATGTTTGAGTTCAACCAAGACGTGCACTCAACAAAAAAAGCTTTGATTTTGTAATCTCAATCCGTAAGGTACAAGATTCAACGGGTCCCAAATGATATGCTCAATTAATTTTACTCTAACTATGTAACTGGGCTCTTGAGCTGTACAGTGCTAGTGAGAGTGTTTCATTTTTTGTAAAAAAAAAAAAACCCAGGAGCATGGATGATAATATTAGCAAGATTCTTTGATGTGGATTTAAGTTAGTTGTACTATGTTGTAGGATGATTTTGGAAGTAGAGTTGCGTTGCGTATGATCTATTCATGCAATCGACTTTGCTGTAGAGTCCCAAAACTAACCAAGTCTCACTTCACACTTTAGTTCCGGCTTCAATTCACTCATTCACACCACACACAGGCAGAGAAGAGTCAAGACAAGACAGGGAGAATAGTTTAGGAGTTTCTCTATTTGAAGTACAACATAGTATATAGTCCTAAAAATAATAAAAGATTGAAATGACTGATTCTTCGCATCGTTGATTCCTTGCACAATTCCTTGACGTTTCGGTGCAAGTTGCAACTGTTGAGGCAGGTAGGTAAACGGGGTCCTTTTTTAAGAGAAAAAAACTTCAAATACTACAAACTAAGTTAAGGAGAGTAAGTAGGATGCAATTCAATGTGAATTTATTCCCTCCCTCGGTTTAGATTACGCAATGCCTTGTTCAAAGCGGTTTTAGAAGAATGAGTGCGTGCGAAATGCCAAAATCTATGCAAACCATCTTCGTCTCTCGTCTTTCTTCCATTTCTTGTGTTTTCCTTTTTACATGCGGCTAAGATATTGACTTGCGGTCGGTAAGAACCAATAAATCATTGAACATTTATTAAATCATAGTTTTAGTGAGTCTACTACAGGATTCATCAAGTTTGTAAGAATTCTTATGCCAACATTGAACTGCATCTCAACAGGATTTTCCAAATTGATTTTTTTTTCTAAACACCCATCGAACCCATAGTTCCTTAGTGGTAAGTCAAATGTACTTAAAGTGCATGATTCCTTGAAAGATTTCTAATTGCCTGTGAACCTGAAAGAGGAAGTTTCCTCATAATTAAGTGTAGCGAGTGTCAACCTAGACTAAATATGGGAACTGGAAGTATTAACTTTACTTTACCTTTGTTTCTGAAAATTTGTGGAGTACTTTGGGTTCACATTGACATAGTAATTACCTCATCATTAACACTTCCACGCTTCATTTGAAATACTTTATTCAAGAAAAGAAGTTTGATGTGAATGGATTACATTACATTGCATTGCATTGGAGTTGCAATGGGTGGGATGATTATTTTATGATGGAGGACAATGATCTGGAATTTGTCATAGTTCTATGTAACAAAACCGTGACGTAAATTGTTATTATTTATTTGACCCAAGAAAGAACCACAACTTTTCATAAGACATTACAAAATCCAATGGAAATTTATTAAATACAAAGTAATATGAGCATTTGTGGTTGAATGCAGCAACATCTTCACACACACACGCCTAGTCACGTACTACTAGGGCAAATCCACCTGATGAGTTGACGAGTCCGGAATTTAATGTAATTTCTTCTGTTTTATGACTAAATACGTGATTGTGTACATCCTTGCAATACAAATTCAATATGCAACATTAAGACTGCAAAAGGCAAAGGCCACGGCACGACCACAGACCGGTATAACAAATATGCGTATGCGTAACATTGCTAACCTATCACGTGCTCAGACCCACGTAGACGTAATTAACAAAATCAAAACAAAAATATTGTTAATAAGACAGACAGATTTTACAACTTGTTTTTGTACTCTAGTGAACTTGTCATTTATGCAAGTTGTTGTGAACACGAATACAGATTGCAATCTTGATCCCCTGCGACCTCAACATCATCACATACGTATACGTGCGCGTTGCATTAAGTCAAGACATGGAATAATAATTGTAAAGCTTAACCGTTTTATAATTCGTTTTTGAGAATACCTTGTTAAAAACTATTTTGTCATAAGCCAACATGATATTCTATTTTTAATATTAACTGTGCGATTAAGTGGGTTAGATTCTAGAGTATATCAGCTTATGTCAAACTTTTCTGATGGACAATTCATAGGAAATAAAAATGTGATTTATATAAAACGAGTTTAAACCAGTTGAGTAAGAATTGAACGCTGCATTAGTCGTTAGGATAATCCTAGCAAAAGATGGATCAGCTGTAATAGTGTATATAGTAAAGGCTTGTAAACCCATAGATAGAATTGTGAGACTAATTTTTCCCAATTGGAGCAATTTTCCAAACTTCGGACACGGATACTAGAATCATGACACAGACTTGGAAGGGAAACGTTGAGACTTAAAAAGTCTTAGCTTTATGCTCTGGATACTTCCACATAATACATAACATTTACTCCTGGTGACTTTTGCTGTCGAATTTTTTCTTGCTATCACGCTTCTTATAATACTACACGCACTCGAATAAGATTTTTTTTATTTCATGGCAAATTTTTGCGTATAGAGCAGCAACTCATGTCCCGCCGACTTAACTTAGATCACGCTTAAGGTGATCTGGTGAATAATAGTTTGGCTTTGATAGGAAAAAACCAAAGTGTTTACCTTCTTATCCTTTTAATGTTATTTTTGTAGAGTTCAACGTCTTTTTTTCATCTTGGCTGAGTTGAGTCAGGGGTCCTATTGCGAATTGAGTAAGGGAGAATTTTCATGAATTGGTTGGTAGAAAAGTGGAGGAGGTAATAAGGTAGACTCCTTGGAGTGGATGCCAAACCATGTTGTTCTGCTCCAAGAAGAAGTGGTGATGGTGACTGGGTTAATTCCACTCTTTCTGATCTCCTTTTTCTTCACAAACTTTGTGTGAAATTGCCCCAGTAGTGCAAGTAGTCTCCTGTAGTTCTTACTTACTTCTTCTACTTGGGCCAAAATTCAACAAAATAAAACGAGGAACCACCTTCGACTCTCTTTTTTACTTCAAAGTGAATTCCAAAGGCAAAGGCAGGAGCAGAAGGAAGGGCAAAACTAAAGTCTGATTCTGGAATACGTTCTCAAACTCACCGGGTGAAAGTGAGGAAGAAGGATAAAATAAAATACAAAAAAACCGAATTCCTCTTGGGAAACTTGAAAGTGAAAGGAATACACAGTCATAGGAAAAAGAGTGTGGAGAGTTAGTGTGAATTGAGTAATGCTAAGACGGGTTGAACTTCTTGGAATGATTTGTTGACTTTTCCCAGTTCTCCCGTACGTTGCATTGCATTCCATCCCATCCTATCTTATCCTTCCTATCCAGGATTCATTCAACAAACCCTTTTCCCACTTTCTTTTCTCTCTAGTGCTGCTGCTCCTGCTGGAAGTAAGTGTTGGGAAATTATTTAACAAGTTTTCTTTATTTCCCTCCATAGGACTTTTTTTTGGTTCGGAGGATGGATAGGCAAAGTGTTTGTTGAAGGAGGTACATGGGGTGTGATTGATTTATTCACTTCATTACCGTCCAAGTGACTGATTGATTACTACACATAAGTATCCCTGCCCTACCTAGACTCCAAATCCCCTAATATCCAAAAAAAGTTCTTCTCACAAGAAAGGCTGCTGCGGCGGTTGCTGCTACTACGCCAAGGGTGCTATTGTTATTTTTATCTTTGCTCCTCTGCCTCCTCCTGAACTCGGCCAAACTAAACTTTCCCCATGATTCCATAAAATATTTTGTTCACGAGGAAAAGATTACATGTACATGTGAAAGGATTTTTTCACCGAATGTGGAAATCTTGTTGGGGAAAAAAAGTAATTTAATTAAGACTTGACTGTGTGTGTGTAGTGAGTGCAGTTGGTTTAGAGTTCAACGGACCTAATCATTTGTCCCTGTCGCCTTCCGCATCTTCCGAAGGATGTTCCGATAAGAAAGTAAGGTGTCCGGATTTCCAACTATTCCCTTCATCTTCTTCTTTCTTTTCTTTTCTCCATTTATTCACGTTGGGATCTAGAACTAGGCCGAATTATGTCTTCTCCTTATTAGAATTCTAGATCCGGCATTTCATAGGTACTACCTTAGTTTAATGAGAAGCAATGTTTTAAAAATTAAGCCTTGTTTAAACAATCAATAGTTTCATTTACTACCCCTTCGTTCTCTGAAATCCCATTGCCACCATGAATGACTCTCTGCCTCGGAGGAATAATTAAAATTGAATCGGGTAATTTATATGTTTGTTCTTGACTCTCACACCCGACAAAGTCACGTTTCGCCAAGTCAAAGTGAATTCGCCTTTCCTTGTAATTAAATTAGTTATTCCCCAATGCATACTTCATTCATTCCACACAGTCTTTACAGCTTTCTGGACAACAGGACTAATTAATTTATTCACCAAAAATTTAACATTCAATTTTCTATGGGGTCAGAGAAAACCTTATTCTTAGTTCTATTCAAAGTCTTGAGAACGTAAGTGTAGGTCTAGCATATAGCTAGGACAGGAAAGAAACTTGTTGATTCCATTCAACACCTGGCTCTTGGCCAAGTCAAGGCGTCCTACTCTACGTATACCCCAATGACAACGACAACTTGTTGAGGCAATCCGAGCTTTCTGGAAAACCAACTGAACCACATGAGAACTTAGAGCCGAAGATAAAAAATGATTAGAAATCACAGGAATCTTCATCTTCATAAAAAAGTGATTAAGTCCAGAATTATGTATTTACTAAATTTTGACCGTTCTTCAGTAGTCCGATCCGCGTGTATGGCCTCCCCTGTTCGCAAAATGCATGGATGGGCGAATAAGAAACCGTTGTACGTCCACATCACACCAGTAAGCCCACACAGAAGTGCTGTGCACTAGCGCAAGCACAAGCGAACCACTTCTCTCAAATTGATTCACGTTCCAAACTCCCCAGGCCAAACACACACGGAACTGGAAAGTTGAAGTTGAAATCCGATAGTACTAGTAAACTCGTCGTATCTCTTCACAACTTTTGGGAATTTTTGACGGCTCGATTAATACCACGGCGAAGGCATAGGAATAGGCATAGGACAACTTGTCGAATTGGCAAATGATAATAAAAAATGATCGCCTAGTTTTTACTGTGTTCATACACCACAGCATGAATTGACGTTCTAATTCTGATGTCATAAAAATTCAAAAAATCTTCACTAGTTTTGGTCCAAGAGACCCAGAATTGTGAACCTTTTAAACCAAGTAGTCTACCGGAAAGTGCATCTTGGCAAAAAGTGCATTGGCAAAATCTTAATTATGACTTTTGAAAATTACGTTAAAATACACAATTAAGAATTTTGATCTCTGTTTAGCTATCTCTACTTTAAATACTTTTTCTTCACTTCTCTACAGTAATTAACTAAACATTATAAATTTAATTCAGATCATATATGTTAATTAATACAAGAACGTGTATGACATTAGAAATATAATTGGTGTAGAAGTGTCAGTGTAAATAATTACTATTTGAGGGCGAAACCGGAGAGAGTACAAGATACAAGGGACTCGTTTATGCATTCATTTGCATAGCATTGTTTACAATTAGCAGAGCTCTGGTTCCTATACTAAATGCTACAATTCTAAGACTCCTCAACTTTATCTCCTCCGCCACTTTGATTTTAACTAAACAAGGAGGTAAAACAAAAAAAAGCTGTGTTTTAGCTCAGTTGGGTTACGCTCTATGAACTCTATCATTCTTTTCATTATCCACCACTGCAGACAAGTGAGACAAGGAGTCAGATCATTTTTATTTGATTTTGTAGGAAAATAACAGAATTAGTTGTGAACTATAATCCCAACGTTGTTGTACACTGTGGTATACATTCTAGTGTAAACAAGGAATGGGATACTGAAGCAGTGCAGCAGGCATGGAGGTAGAACAAAAAAAAATGAAGATAATAATAAATTAATGCGGATAACGATGCATTTGGTTAGTCAGTCATTGGAAGCTAAAGTCAGTCAGTGTGAGAATTCTTAGAGAGTTTCGTTTGGACAGGTCAGTAGGTCTTCCGTTACAGAGGATTGCCCTCCAACACATATAATTTAATTTCTAGTTAAAGAAAAAGGAAACAAAAGGGTCTTCCTTGACTGAGTTATAAAACTAAAGTCATTCCATTCCGTTTATATTTCTAGGCCAAATGCCCAAGTGCTAAATGCCCATCCATATTTCAAGGCCATACGTTAATTTGGTTAAAAAAAGGGCCTTGCCAAAAAGTAAATGTCATCTTATGTGGAAATATTAATCACGTGTTGAAAGGGTCTTAAACTGCACACGTCTTATTCGGTATCTGTACATTTCTTAAACTAACGGTCAAACCAGGACTAAAAATAATCAGACACAATTGTCCACAAAAATTTATTAAGAAATTAAAATTAAATCCAAGTTTAGCATGTGATGATTGCAAATATGTATTAAATATTTATGGTCCGATTTGGAAGATGATTTGCCTATGGACTACTACCCTCACATAAAGTCACACTGTGTGTGTTCTCATTATTCTTCCAAAAACAGATTTCGTTCTAACATTTATATTCAATTACTCATGCAAAGTTAGATTTTATCATGTCGTCGTAAAACGTCGTCCTCTGAGAGAAAGGGGTAAAAAAGTGGAAATAGATAGAGTTAGAGGATAGGACGACGACAACAACGACGACGAAGGAAGGGAGGAATGGCAACAAACCGTAAAATTCGTGGTTCATGCGACACTTTCTCATCTGATCCAATGCAAATGTAACAAAATATACTGTCGGCGTCTCTACTATCATTTAAGCAAGTCACTTGTCCAATCTAAAATCTCTCGTAGAGAAAAAATCGCAATTATTCCTCCTAGCATTTAACTTTCTTTGCCTGACAATTACATCATAATCCAATCCACAGGATATGCATGCATATTGGAATTGGAAATTAATAATACTATTTTTATCCTTTTCTTAATGAAGAGCCATATGGTAACATTCTGGCAAGAGAAATTTGCAAATTACGTATCCCGTATGCTCACGGATCTGGGAGCCAATTTGTATAAAGCCATTATGTTTTGCGTACATAACTTAATATAGTAATAATTTCTGAAGTTTATATCCGTGTTGACTGAGAAAAACTCGCCTTCCTGCTAAAACCTGAGTTATGTCTTCACTTTCAGGAAGCAATTTTGCACCCTTGTCAAAATTTCCTTTCAACTTCATCTCATCAAGCACATGTAAAATGTGGAAGTGGATTCAACATAACAAGATAAAAATTAATCGTTTTTATTTCCTACAATAACACGCAAAAAATGCACTGTGCTTTGTTGGGACGATGGCATAATTGTAAAACTCTTTTAGTTTCTCGGAAGCACTTTGGAAAGACTAAGCTACAAAAAAATTCGTGAACGGTTATGCTGTTATGTCATGAGAATGAATTCATTCCGAACGGAAGGATTGCATCAAAACCTATTGTAAAATCCAACCAAGATGTACGTGTACATTATTGGTCCCGATTCATAAAATCCGTGTAATGTCTTAAAAATAGGAACAGAATGGATTACACAATTTGATTCATTCAACCCTTCCATTCCATTCATAGTTCAATGCACAAAACATATTACTAGTGAGGAACAAGAGCGGTTCGTCTGTGTGTCTAGTATTTGAAGGTGTCAGGAAAACACCTTCGTCATTCTTTTCAACTTTCAAATAGTAGTGCTGTGCCAGCCATGCCGTTTTTCATATATGAAAGTTTTCGTAGAATTTTTGTAGATGTTACGAAGACCTGAGCTGAGGTGTCTATTGCATTTTGCATTGCGTGGCTTTGGCTTGTGCTTCAGACTCTCTTCATGCATTTGGTAAGATCTACACGAATACGAATACGAAAGACCGTCGTAGTATTCACGTTCTAGTGCACAAGTAAAATCAAAAGTATTAACGGCATTCCCCACACACACACACAAGATAGACAACAAAATATTATGCATGCATGGAATGCAACCCAATGTTCCTCCTTTGCATGTATCCATGGGCATCGTCAGCTTCACCTCTTGATTCTTGTTTCACTTTTCTCTCTTTCTTTCTTCCTCCCACCTCATTGACATAATAATGAGACCTTAATTTAATTAAATGAGACAAAAATCAAAACATTTTCTTTTATTTTGGAAGTGTAGAGGGGTTGAGGAGAGTGGTGGTGCGTGGGTGTTTGATTTGACACTTGAAGAAGACGAAGGTCACGACGAGCTCCAGCAATGGACCTACCAAAATGGTACTGCAGATAGTGTTGCCGGAGCCGACGAATGATGTCAACCATCATCATCATCGGAATTCGGGGAACGGGGGTAGTGGTCCACAGCACGGTGGAAATAAAAGAGAATCCGGGAATACACATAGAACTGCCAATCTGGACACGACGGAGCCTTGGCTTCGGAGGACTGGCTCCGTCAACTCTCTCACAGAGAGTCGACTAGGGGAAGATTCCTTGTTTAGCTATGGTTATGGTAAATACCTGGAATACTATCCAAGTAAAAAGTAAATGATTTATAAATTTAACATTATGAAATATTTATTTCAATAGGGGTTCCGACGGCCGGGGTCAGTACTGCAGATCTCCTCACACATCTTCGGTTAGGTTTAATCAGAGATGAACTTAAAACACCAGGAGGTCAGCATTTGCTTTACCCGGATTCTCCAACCCCTGTCACAAACTCTGCTGGTCGGACAGATGCCCCACCCACGACTAAGGAAGACAAACAGACAATGTTCAAGTCAGTTTTGCAAATTTTTTCTCCAACGTAAACTAATTAATGTCAAATATTGGTAAACTTAATTAATTGGAATGGACTTTGGGTTCTTGTTGAATAATTTTACTAAGCAGACTTGCACTGGCCCAGATTGAGCAGTCGAGTAGTAAGAGTAGTTTTTTCTTTGTAATGGGAGTTTATAAAACAATTCCTAATGAAAAGTGAAGTGTGAAGGAAGAGTTTAAAGTATATGATGATGAGTAATTGTGCGTTTACGCTTTATGGCCCCAAACTCATTCAATCCTTCTCAACTCTTGGCTTTGCTCATTTAATTTATTTTGCGTTCAACGCAGATCAGCAGGGATTTTGTGAAAAACCCAAGGAATTGAGATGAGTGAAGGAATCGGGGCATGACTCTAATGCAAAATGCAATGCAATGCACATCTTGCAGACAAGACAGGGAGACATTTCTCCTGATCTGCCACAATTTGTTTAGAAAAGTGGAAGTGTTAAAGTCTGATCTCTCAAGTGTGCAATGCACACACAACACAACAATACTAATAAATAAACAAGGAATTCAACCAAGTCTTTGTACATAACATACAAGGGCAGGGCATGTACAATACAAAATAATACACTACGCCGTGTTAACCACGTTGTACAATCAACAAGTTTTACTTTTTTTACATTTACGCCCTGGCCCTATATAACCAACTCAAATAGTAGTCATGAAATCTAAAAAGGCTTAACAATGGCATACACCTTGCTCAAATCCAAATCCAACTATACCCAAGCACATTTTTCCTTCACACTCATTGACTACGAATAAATAGAGATTAACCATTAATCAATTAGAGTAGGGAAGGAAGGACCAGTGTCACCTTGTTTTGACAAAATTACAGGGTCAGAGGTCAATCAAATCACTAATTATATCGTCCTGTCGTAATCTAGAGCTTTTGGTCCAGTAATTTAATACTATTTTGTAGTAGAAATCCCATTATTTTTGTTGTTGAGAGGTTGATTAGGACGCGTCGCTAATTATTTCCTTTCCATGCTCTCGTGCTCATTGATACTGAGAAATCAACCTAGTTGGTTGAAACTAAAGCTCAATGGCGGAGGCAATGAAGCATTTTGTCTAATTGTATTTCTCCGTCGTCTTTGACGATACGAAAGGCTATGTGCTGTGACCCAGTTTATTGTCAACTCAAACTGTCCTGGGTCGAAGGTAGGAGTGAGGTCATATTTGTCTAGACAAAATAATTAAATCAACTAATTACAGAGTTTTCTTTATTAAGAAAAAAAGTCCTCGCTTGACAAAATAAGAGTTTTCTTTGCAAATCCTTGCTTCTAGCTCAAAGCAAGAGCTGAGCTGAGCTGAGATCATAGTTGTGTTTTGATTCTGTTAATTATGTTGTTGGTTGACATGTTGCTTTCACTCCAGGGGCTACTTGACTGTCATCCTCAGTTGCATTTATGCCATATTCATCCTCATGCTCGGGGTCGTTGTCTACATCGCAGATCTAATCTCAAGAACTGCCACGTTGGCTGAGGTAAGAAGCTATAGCAAACATCAACACAATACTACTTACGCTGTACATTCAGTCCTAATTACTACTATCAATTTCATTTCAAACTCAAAAGAAACTTTGTTAATTGTTGTAGAATTAAAAGTTTTTCAATAGTTTATTCTAAATAATTTTTGGTCCTCTAAATAAAAATAGCTCAATTATGTTTTTCAATGAGATGAGAATGCAATATGCATATTTCAAAAAATATTTTAATGATGGAAAAAATGAACGAAAAAATGGTTATACTTTGTTTTTTCTGTTCAACAGGTGTTCAGCGTATATTTAGTCCTATTGGGTCTTCTCTGGCTCATATTTTTATACTGTGACATCCGACGCCACCAACGAGTGATGCGAAGAGAAAGAAACAAATTGGAGAAGCACTTATGGTCCAGCGTTGGAAGAACAGGATCAGAAGTCCCAATTCACTCCCATCATCAAACGAGCACAAACCAGACGAGTCATAATAATACTAATACTAATGGTGGTGGTGATAATAATACTCGTAACAATACGAGATGCGGGAGCAACAATAAGGATAGAAGTCATAACAAGAGATCCTCAAGTTCTGAATCGACAGAAGAGGTTGAGATGGGTTGTTCGGATGATGCCATGTCCCAATCTCAGCTCTCAATCCCAGACACTCCAAGATCCTCTTCAACAAACTCAAAAGCCTACAACAGGAGTAGTTACACTTTCTGTAGAAGTCGACATTCGGGCAGCTTTTACCTCAAAATTGGAGCTGCAGGTAAGCCTCGTATTTCAACAAACTCAATCCCCAATTTGACTCTATGCTTAAGTGATTATGTTCCAAAATATGGGAACGAAACGAAACGAAACTCTTTCTTGTATATCCATGACATCTATTTCCTTTGGACGTGCTCATCAGTAAAAACTTATGTGACATGTAGTTTGGAATATATTTTGTGTCCCTCCATCATTTCAAATTGAGATGTTGACAAAGTCGGAAATTTTCCATTGGGTATTTTAATGTGCCTAATAATTGTGTTTTTATGGTTCCTAGGTTTTTGTTTCGGTCATTTGATTCATTCTGGCCTATTGCTGTGTCGCCAAGTAATTTTCTTTACAACGGAGGACCAAAAAGTCTTCGATCGATGTGCCAACGTCACGAACCTCATTCTGGAAGTCCTCTTCCCAACGTACTCTTTCCTCCTCCTCTTCGTCATTTTCAAGTATTCCAATGTAAGGAAAAGCAATAATGATAAGTGCATCTCTCTCTCTGTGTGATAATACATACATAGACGAACATACCTTCAGTCTGCCCTCTTCTATTCTGTTGAGTCCTTTTTCCTTTAGGAGTGCAAAATCCAAGTGTATGTGTCTGTAGTGTAAACTCCCGCATCCTCCTCATCTTTTCTATATAAAGTTCAATTCTTTCCTTACCTGATTTACCCTGTCTGTCTCCTCCAAACTTACTTTTTCCATTCCATTGCATTCCCAAGTAGTTACGAAATGAAAGTAGTGTAGAAAAGTGCCTGAGAGCTCCTGTGGAGAAAGTTGCTTTCTCCATCCCTTCAATTGTCAATACACCCATCCATACATTCTCTCCTGAATGAATCCAATAAGAGCCCTTCAATAAGTTTAAAATAGAATTACAAATGCGAAGGGGGGAATCCCTCCACTAGTCAAGTCAAGTGAATTTGTATTCATACAAGTTTTGTGTTGGGATTTTAGGTCATCATCAACTTGCACCAGGAACTATCTCGCTTTGCTCTCATGCATTGCATCTCAGCCAGTCTATGTTTTTGGTTTTGGAGTATCCTGAGGGAAACAGCGGATTCTCTCTATCACAAAATGATTGAACACAACAATAGTCATAACCATCATCATCACCCGAATGGTGCTGCTGAGAGTTTGGAATCCCTCATTGCTCTCCCACTTACAAAGCCTGGCTATCATGATGAAGGTTAGCAGGAGCTCACAGGATTTCTAAATCATTTTACTAATGCATCCAAAGCACATGTTAATGGAAAATTACTCAAAGGCAACTTTGGACATGGAAGGAAACATTTGATAAATTTAAAAGGGTTTTAGTTTCTAGGGGATTTGTACAGAAAATATCCGAGACGCGTGTCACACTCTCCTTCGTCCAACCCATTATATTTAATGTGGGGAAAATGTTGAAGTGGAAATTTTGTAGGGAAGAGTTTTGATATTGCTTCCTTTTGCAGAGTATTCCTTTTTTTTCGAGAAAGCCCACTCATGCCCCTTTCCTTGAGTAAATGTAAACAGAAATCGACAAGGAGCTTATGGTTACCTTTATGTGATTTTCGGATTTTGTGAGAATGAAATATGAGTGTGTACGTGGCTGGGCTGAGTAACAGGTGTGTCTAAGGAAGAAACCTTAAATCTTCTTTTGGACGAGCATCATACGATTCCGAATGTTTTATTGTTTATTTAAACACACATTTCTTAGGAGTCAAACAAAAACCTTCTTTTGCTAAGGAATCCCAATCCCATTGCTAGGCGCTAGCTTTAGAAATAGATGAATTCTTATGCTCCACTCTTTTTCAATTCGACTTAATGTGATTTGGATTATTTTTCTATAGAGCGTCATGACACAGTGTTTGATTTTCTCAATGCGACACAAGCCATTGCATCTTTCTATGATCCTTGTGTGGAATTCTCACCGATTTCGGAACTCGTTCTTAAAATGTCACCATATCTCTACCCATTTAGTATTGAATACAGCATTTTAATAGGTAAGGTACATTTTTAGCCATGAATAATTTAATAATCTTTGCTAATAAATTTGTCTGAATCTGAACTTTTAGTGGGTGTCCTATTCATCATGTGGCAGAATATTGGCAAAGGTGAAGAAAGTCGTCGTAGACGAAGATTTCGACTTCGATCCTTTAGTTCTGAAGAAAATGAATTTCCACCTGCAAGTTTTACAAATCACTTGGTGATTCATGCTGATTGTCATTCAGCAAATAAAGGTTTATTTGCTGGACTCCTTGTCCTCGTAGGTACTGTCGTGAGTGTGATTATTTTTTACATTGCCCTGGATGACTCTAGCAGTGGATTTGCTGCCCAATGGGTCAATTTGACTTCTCAAGCTGTACTCCTCATCCTCATGATCATCACAGTACTTGTTGCCTATCGACAAATCACCAAATTGGATGTCAACATGCATCCTGTTTCCTTATTGGACGATTTACTCTTATTCTTCTGTTTACCTTCCTTTTTCACTATACACAATATTTACAGTAGTTCCTGCAATGGCGCATCAGGATTATTTCGCCATCGTTGTTTGCACACTCCAGGTAAGGAGAAAAAAAAGTTGTTTTTGAACATTTTCGAAAAAAGGTTCTATCTAGAAGAATCTTGAGATAAATCCAAATCTAAATCCCTGTAAAAACCATTTGTACGATCAGTAGTAACTAAGAAGGGTTGAAACACTAATAATTAATGCATTGATTTGAAGGCTTAACAAAGTAGGGAGCCTATAAAGGTTATGCATGGACTGAGTATTTTCTATCTGTCCGAGCAAATGTTGCATGTGCTCCACCTCCTGCATTATTAAGCCCTTGGTCTTATTTTTATTGATTCTGACTAGTTTTGAACTTTCCTTGAAGCTGAACTTTCATGAGGTTTTTTTGTACTTTGTCCGCTAGTACTTGTCTTGCACTACTCACTCAGTCTAAGCTGATTCGAAGCGGTCTTTTGTGCAATTCAATTGTTTTCCCTTCCTTTTGCTTTCTCCATTCTCTACTTCAAACTCAATTTCAAAAGAGGACCAAGTGCAAATACAACAAAACTTACTCCCAAAAACTTCAAAGCTATGCGTCCAGGTATACGTATACCAGGGCATGGCATGGCAAGGACTTTTTTATGCACACTCTTCACTATGTCGTTCTCTCCTTAGTATTACAATACTACGACGACTACTACTACTTACTTTCTTACTTTTGTTTGAAAACCAGTCGCGTGTGTAGATAATGTGATAGGATAATACGATCAAGTCCAATGCTCTGCAGACGACATAAACAACTCACCTGTCGTAATTTTGACTGCTAAGAAATTTCTAACTTCAGAATTTATACTCATTTCCCTATATCAGAAATTATTTTTTTAAACTTTTCTAGAAATGTTGTAATTTTGCCCCTTTGACAAGATTTGGCTAGGAGGGGGTAAAGAAATGGGGACTGACATTGAGCGTAGATTTTATGACAGGAGATATAGTGACTAACCCGAAGTGAATTTGTTTGTTTGTGACAGGTGATTCAGGTGATCCTACAAACGCCTTGCATTATAGATGGGCTGAGACGATGTAGTAACACGGAGAAACTTCGACAACAGAAACCCGGGCGTGAACTCATCACATTTCTCATTGTCTGTAACATTGCAATGTGGGTGATTGAAACGTTTGAAATCAAGTCTGCCTATGCACAACATGAGCAGATTTCCTTCTATGGAAGTATCCTTTGGACCCTCTTGAGTCATATGACCCTTCCCCTCACTCTCTTCTACAGATTCCATTCTTCAGTCTGTCTTGTCGACATTTGGAAATCAGCCTATGAGGCAGGGGAATAAAATAAATAAAAAATACTTAACCCCCCTTCTCCTTATCCAAATTCAACTACCAGTACAAATTTATAATTTTTAAATCGTGTAAAAAATTAGTAGCACTACATGTATTTTTGACCTTGAGTTCTGTAAATATGCATATTTAATTTTAAGTTCTTCACCATGTCCATTGTATTTCAAACATGTAATTGATCCTAAATTTTTATTAATTTCTTGATTTGTGTGATTGGTTATTCTATTTGGAGAGAACGAGAAAAGACTTATTGGTTGGGTTTACAATATGTAATTAAAGTTCTATGTTTAGTTTAGATTTGTTTTACTTAATTAAGAAAATACCACTCAACTTCCCTTAGCACTTTCCGAGTAACTTTCAATATCTGTACATTAGTTAAAATTAAAATAATTGTTTATTTAAGTTTAATTAATTTTGCATAGGGTTATGCTATTTGTTGAGGTGTATAAAGGATAAGGAATGTACGAATCCCTTTCCCACCATGCTTTCAGAATTTCGTTTTTTTTTCATTTCCTACTTGTTTGTCCAGATTCATACGTTTATTTATAACCTAATTTAATTCTGACTCCAAGGTTCAAACTAATTATAGTAATTTACGTTGCAGTATTTCTAATTAGGTCAAAATTAGTTTATGCGCAGGTGAGGGTACGGTACACGTATTGTTGAAAACCCTTTAGTAGTGAGTGATACATTAGGGTATGCTAAATTCTTATTTTTATTAATATTATTTTTGTAAAAATAACCCATGGCTGTTTCTACAAGTATTTTGATGCTGAGAATAAATCTATGGTGAGGAAGACTGAGAATCATTAGGAGAGACCACCAGGACCAAATACCTTTAATTACTAGGACAACGATAGGAATATGACTGACATAAGACGATTATAAATGCTACTAGCCCCCATGCTCATTATCAATTCAATTTGAGAAGGTGTATGAAACTCAAAGAGCTTTAGTAAAAGTTTTGCCAACGATTTTCCCCCTCAAAGAGTTTTCCTTGTCCCCCTCAACCTCGTACTTCGTATTTTCTTAAGAATTAAAACTGCTTAGAAGAACCCTAGAAGGAGTATTATAAATATTTGTGTTTAGAATTTATAATTCCTTTTTGATGTAGGGATCATTTTCTAATTTTAAGACAAAGAAGAAAATCTATTGGTGCAATGCAACTAGAAACTGATTTTGAATTTTGGACTTGCGCCGTTTTCAAACTAATTTATTCCTTTCCTCTCATCACTCATTTTATTTTATTTCATTCCATTCCTGAGGTTTTCCTTTGGTTCTTTGTGATTCCAATTGAACCTCCGCATCACTCGGAGAGATTTGCATCGGTGTAATTTCAATATGCAATGACTGAATCCAGACTCGAAGAGATAGTCGTATTTTAGGGATGTACAGGTACACATACACAGCCATTGGACTTTTTAGAATTAGTTTTCGAAGCCCTCTCTCCAACCTTACTAGCGTACTACTCAGAAAAGCAATTATGACGTGGATGATAATCAATGCATTTCAACTTATGTACATGGATATTATAATTAATTAATTTGAACGTACCGAAATGCATCAAAATAGAATAAAAATCTATCATGGATTCCTTAACGATAACTGGGTGTTGGGAACACTGAAAGAGAAACCTATGGATCCGAAAAAAGTAACAAGAAGGTTTTTGACAGGTTAAAAGGGTTGAATGTAGTGTAAATGTTGTTCTTGTGCTTCAAGATGAGACGTAGGATGTGAAGAAAGGTGTGCTTAATGTATTCAATTTCTTTCACGCTTCTTTTTTTTTTTGATTAAGAAAAAGTAACCGTAGTGTCATTACTATTGTCGTCGTCTAGTCTACGACGGTGTGAACCCTTCTTTCAAACCCTAAAGATGTAATTGTGCAAATGGAACTGGCAGGCAGGTGACGAGTTTCATCTCCTTAGCCAGAACTATCATTTCCGTACATGCATCTCATTTCCGCTAGTGCATTAGGCTTAGGCGAAAATCCAACACGAGCAAATCACACACATCTTAATTCGCATCACAGAAAATCTTGAATAGAGGCGACGTACCAATTATTCACGAATATTCAGAACTCCAGAAAAGTTTAGAATTATCTACTCTGAAGTGTGTAGGGTTTAAGCACGCATCATCGCATGTTTTTAAAAAAACAGACAAACACGTTTGCACGTTTTGCCTATGAAGAGGCTCCCATCCACAGCCCACACTTTCATATATTTTTGAAAAAGCAATGCGGCCAAAGGAGAGAATTATTGGTCTTGGACAGTTATTATTGGCATGCTTGTTTACACAACTGAGCTTTGCTTTGGCGAGGAATACGCAAAAAGCAAATTTTACGAGGACTTTTTTCTGTTAGGAACTCAACACGGAAAGCGACCGGCGGACGGACTCTCTTGCGTCGCATTGATTGATGAGCAAAAGGGCAGGGTACGGCACAACACACAAACAACATGAAATATTCTACAGGGTTTGTGGTTCGGTCGGTAAAAAAAAACTTCGCTTTGCATCCTAATTTTGTTTTTGCATTGAGTCTCGACTTATTTACTTTGAAAAGGTCCCAAATCTTATTTTCTGACTTTTGGATAAGTTTAGTCCATGGCTGTAGCTAAAAGACACTCTTCATTTGAGAAATTCTTGGTGGTCCTCGTAGCTTTGACTGTGTCTGCTATACATGATTGAAATAGACGGACCGACCTGTTTTGTAATATCAAAGTGATTTCCTGGTTATAATGACATCTACTAGAAGGAAGGTTATGTCATGGGCCACGTAGAATGACGAGTTGAGTTGAAATGCATTTATGTATTCAAATGGATTTTGTACTAGACGGTAGAGGAGAAGGGATGGATTTAAAGGAAGAGAAAGTTTTTGTGTTTTGTGGGTTGAGAGAAACGTCGTCGTAGGCCGTGAAAGGAGGAGGGCAGGTGCCTATCTCATCTTCCTTTTCCTGGATGTCAAATTACGTCAAAGTCTTTTCCCCTCCTTGATCTGATGTTGTCGAAGAGAGACAAATTGGCTAAGCCCTGAGCGAGGAAATCCTTTTATAATGTTACGACAACGAAAGGACGACCACCACCATCGTCGTCCTCGTCCCCATCACCATCGGCACAGAAACTGACAGAAATCAACCATTGTGTCTATGCTATGTATTTATATCCCACAGCTCAATCGCTCAATCCTCCCTGGGGAATTTCTTCTCCTTGTTTGTCATCTCAACTAAACTCATCATGAATATCTTGTCCATCCACCCATAAGAAACTGGACACTATGTCCAATCATCAACCCTGAGGAGAAAAGCAAGAACAGTTTTTTTATGTTTCCTTAAAATCAGATCAACTTGGTTTAAATTCAATATAGGTTATTAAATAATTTTTCCATGCACTTGAGTCCAGAGCTAGATTATCAAAATGAATGCGAGACGTACGTATGCCACACCTTTTTTCTTTTTTGAACGAAGAAAAGAGAAACAGAGAGAACGTCTGTCCAATTGGTTTTTAATTTGTTCTCGGATGCAATATAATCGCACTGGAAATTATAAAAGTTTGGAAGCATGAACTTATTAAGCTAATTTCTTTATACCGTTTCTATTTTTCCTATGCCGTGCAAGATATGTGAGACTTGTGAGCCTACATCTAAATTATGGAGATATTTTAAGAAGAATTTGTAGTTCTAACTGTGTAAGAAGAAGCTATTCTTGAAAATTAGCTCATGCGATTCATGTATGGTGCACAAATAATAATGCTACTTTTGCACACACACACACAGAGACCTTAGTTTACGTTGAGTCTGAATGTGATATTATTTTGTGGAATAGAATCTCAGAAACACGGTTCGTTCCCGAAATACAAGTATAAACTTACAAAATGCCAGACAGGTAGGAGAGTGGGGTACGTCTGATCTCGAAACCCAAACACATATGGTTTGCCTGCCCTTGTCAGATGTAAGTGCAGCAGGGCTTAGTACTTAATCTTTAGACGAAACCAGGTTTTAAATGAGACTCCTTTGCCATTAGGCGAAACGAGATGTCACACTGGGAAGCCAATCAAATAGAAAATTACCTTCACTTGTAAAAAGTGAGGGAAAGCATCGGGTTTAGTCAGCGTTAACCTCGGATGATTGCGGAGGCGTCAGAAAGAAAAAAACGCGAGAAGAAGAGGGCATAATATCTTGCTTGCCTTAAATGAACGAACGTTCTTACTTTCCGTGGACAAAAGTATCTCGAGTAGATCTGTGGTGTATTTCTAGGGGTTCTTCAATATTATTTTCTTCCAAGGTTTCATTCGAGAGGGTCGGCTATTTTGGCGAATTTTAGTCTAAAGATGAGAAGTTTGTGGATAAGGAAAGCAAGATAAGGTTGAACTGAGAAAAGGTAGCCCACACCAGGAAGACCATAGTACTAGTAGTAGTTTTTCATTCAATAAACGTGTGTCCACTTTATGTCGAGTGCTCAGGCATCAAATTGGTCTCATGTGGCCGAGGTTGGTCTCTCGAGAGGTCAATTTCTCCTCGTTCTTTTCCCTGGGTGACATTTCCTCCCCTCCACTTTTGTTTCCATGGACAATGAATCTCTACTTCTACTACCTTCCTTGCCCTCTCCAAAAATCTATATATAAAAAACTGTTTCATTAAAAGGGATTTATTCAGACGAGATTGTATGGATGAGGTGTAGCTAGCCAGGATGACCACGTCCATCCTTGTTGTTCAAACTAAGGGTGGCGGAAAGAGGAAGAACTCCGGAAAGTAGTCAATCAGTTCAGAAGGACTCAGACAGGACAAGGGAGTGTAATGCAATACAAAGGACTTCCTCTATTTGGCCCCAAAAAACCCGAGGTTGCTTCCTATTGCGTGTCTCATTAGAGCGTGGTGGTCCATGAAGTCAACTACTTGCTATGGAAGTCAAATTCAAATTCAAATGGACTCTTGGATTCAACGTACGAACCTTCGAGTTCATTCAAATCAACTCATGCATGTTTATCTCATTCACCAAAGCTCTATTTAATTGTGAAACTTTACAGTGGTTCAGCCCGTGGCATAAGTATTCATCTCAATAACCAACCAAGTCAACCACTCACTAATTCTCACCCAATAAAAGGGACCAACAACACCACCAAAGGATGAGAGAAATTCAAATTTTATGCTTCAAACAGTCAAACACAATGTAATAATGTGGATCGGATGAGGAGATTACATTTCATGCAATCCACTAAAAACTCCACGACGCAACGACAACAGAATTAAGTCTAAACGGGTTTTCAGATCAAGGACTTTCTCATTTACAAGGTTTTGCTCAATTATTATTTTTGCAATTCAATTCATTCATAATAGAAATTGGAACTCGAGTTTAAAAATTCTATTAAATAGATAAAATAATTTTAACACGTCATTTAAATGGAAAACGTTCATAAATGAGCAAAACGAAACGCTCCGGAGGCACGAACTAAATAAGCTAAAAGTTTTGCTTACATTATTTGTTCAGCATTCTTAAAGTCAATACAAGAAAATAAAGGATTCAAATTTTAGTCGTTAGGTACAACACCACAACTAATTAAGGCAGCAGTGTTGGCCGAATTTACAATTCGCGTGGTAAACAAAACGCATCATTATATTCTATTGTAATTTTACACCGTAGCGTAGTTGAGTTTATATATTAATAGATAAGTCCAACGACCACGCAGTTTCTTTGTATTTTATTCTGTTGTTTTCAAGATTTATCAATTTTCAACCGGAAATATGATTCCAAAAACACAAAGTCAGGCAATACAAAACTCATCATTCTATATTTTGTAGCTAAATCTGACGTTTGGAAAAATATTTTGTCTAAATATAGTCTAAACAATTCAAACCAACCTGATGTCAAAGTCTGATTGACTCATCCTCTGAGAATGTAAGATGAGTTTCCTTTTGTCCTTCTGTCCCAACCAACCCTTCTTGTTTACTTCGTACTTTTCCAAATAGGAAATTGAAACGTGATCTGGGCATCGGCATCGGCATCGCCGCCGCCAACCCACCGCGTAGGAGCTCTTTTTTTCTATTTCTGAATTCATCTGCAGCAGCAGCAGCAACATGCGTAAAAGATCCATGGGACATTTTCATTGTTTCAGGACAATGCCAATTTGACTGGTTTGACAAGAGTAGAACGGAACAGAGGAGAGGTAGATCTAAACATGTAGTGAGATTCGGTTTTAGGATCAGGAAGACGACCAACTGTGCTTTCCGTTTGATCGACGACATGACATGCCATGATGCCCAGATTTTATCCATGGACGTAAATGTGACACAACGGCATGACCAGCATTGCATTGCATTGCATTGTATTCTTCTACCTTAGAATTTATGCACCATGACGTGAAAGCGGAGAAATAAAAAGAAAAGCTCTACTCTGTTCTACCTTCGATTTTCCCTTCTTTTTCTTCTTTGAGCCCATTCACTACTACTATATACGTTATACAACTTTATATTCTTAAGATATTCAGCGGATTGTGTCCAATCCTCCCAAGTACATGGGTCCCATGCATCCATGTGGTGAAAGTTATTCCGGTGTTTTGTGGGGACGACACCGCTTTTGTTCCAAACCTTTTAGAAAACTTGTTGAAGCTCTTGAGCAAACTAAACGAATGATTTGATATCCACTGGCATAGAAGAAGACCAGGAGATGGACGACCACTTTCAACACTTCTTAATGCAAAATCAATTGACAAAATCTATTCAATTTATTCTCATGGACATTTTATTGTTGAGCTGAAAAACAAAAGTCTGTGCTTTCCAGATCAAAAAAATTTAAAATGAGCACAACCTTCAGTTTTCTTACCTGCATACTGAATTCACGTGTTGGTAAGGAAGATGGGATCAATGGGATATTTTGATTCTTGATATTATTTTTTACAGTTGTCTTGTGGAGACCATAAAGTCAAGATTTATTTTCAATAACCGGTTCTATTGTACCAACCCGTTCAGGTCTGAAATATTTTTTCCCTCGACTTTTCTCCTTCTAAAAAGTGCATAAAATAATTCTTTCCTCGTATTCTCATCTTCCTTGCTCTAGACTTTTTTCCTAGAGTAATCCTAACCACTTTTACTTACCCAAACAGAAGAGCTCTGAGATTTTTCTTCTCCATATGTGGGATTTAGATTAGATGCACCATACCATACAGCCCCTGTTTTCTTTTCACAGTGAAAAAAATTCATACGTATATTTTTGGGAAGTCAGGCCATGTATAATTTGTTATAAAAGAATCAATTGATGAGCAGTTATACTTACGTTTACGTGTATGAAATATGTTTTTACATTGATTTCAACCACAAAACAACAAGTGGACAAATACTTTATACGTTATTCACTTTCCTTGATTCTTCCATCAAATAATAATAGTTAATCGAACCTGTGCGTGTTGAATGTAATTACTTGTGTGTGTCGCATGGCAAAAGGAATTCTCCGGCCCTGACGACGATTCAAGTCATGTTGTACAAAATCCATGGATTCATGTATTAATAATGTCACAGCCGGCGGTGGTAGTAGGAGTAGTAGACTCAGGGTAATAGTCTGCATGCATAAATTATACTTTTACTTTACTATACATTAGTAGTTGGATGTAAGCAAATGAGGAGAATAAATCAGAGTGTGGAAAAACAGTGAGAGTTATTACATAAATTATTATGCTTTCTAGGGGAAAAGGATGAGGATATTTAGCCAGTAGGAATGAAATAAACTAATGTGTGTGTGGTTCGGTGCTTTGCTTTGCTTTCTCTTGGAAAATCAGTTTGTGGGTCGTAGGATAGAATGGGAATGAGAATTGCACCAGCACTAGCATTTATTGTACAAGGACAAACAGGTGGTTGTTTTTATATGTAGTACGTCGTAGTAGAAAACCTCGGAGGCTTTCACTCGGTCGGTGAAAGACACTATATACGAATCCAACTAAAGAATTTTCTCACGCCGCTATCCTAAACTTTATCAAAAAGTTAGAAGTCATTCAGGAGGAAACAACTCGGGCAATGGGAATGTGGTGCTGAGGAGAATACATATGAGGAGGTCCAATGGTCGCTCGCTTTGACTTGGCTTGCCCCTGCGTGTGGGAAGATTTTATCTCTGCCCCTATTTAAAATCACAGGAGAATTAATTGAATCAACGTACGGACGGACTATTCTAAGCTTAATCTCTTTCTCTGATCTGAGAAAAGGCAAGTGTGTGGACATTATGCATATTATCCTAATAGAATTCATTCTGCTAATTGAAATGACCTGGCGTTGACGTTAGGTAGGCGGACCAAATATGGGAAAATTGAAATAATAATTTTCTATGTAATATGACGCTGGGAGGGTTTTATGAGAAAGTTTGACGTGGTTGGTTTGATTAGTAATTCCTTCCTGACGAGAGTAGCCATTTCATTTTCCAATCTTGAATGGGTGGTCGTATATTTGGGTCAACTAATTAGTACAGGATTTGTAGAGTAGAGCCAGCTAGGGATAGGATAGTTCGTCTGTTCGTGGACCGTGGATAGATGAATTGGACTTGCATCTTGCAGGTTTCAACGACAACGAACCTCGTACAGATTAGAACGGTTCGTGCATCGCGAAACCCGAAGTATACAAGGCTTCCAGTCAGATTGTAGACGACGACCAACTTGAATGATCCATTATGTGATTGAGTCCTGTTCGTTTCTCCTCTTCTCTAGTTTCACCAAATTAATTATAGCCTCCATCTAGTCCTACCTCATCCAAAATGTCACATCCCATCAGATGCTTCATGATCCTTTGAAATCCTGACTCAGTTCCATGTCGTCCGAACCCTGTGGTCTGCTCTGTTCTACTCCTCAAATCTACATGACCACTAACACTAACTTGACCAAATCTAACACAACTAAAACTAAAAGTTGAGTTAAGTAATTAATTAATTTTAAATCAAACAGTTTGTATGCTTTCAACTATTGAATGAATTGGTATCAGCTATCATAGTAATATGAATAAAAAGTTGCTTTCCTCGTTTTTTGATGCGGACGACACGTGGATGGTTTATCATCATCATCATCCTTCGGAGACACCCGGTGAATGAAGGAATTGAAAGGGACCTGTGTACGACGTATAGTGGAAAGACTTTTAATGTTGTCCTTGTCATCCTCATCGTCTCGCTACTCCCGAAAAACGTCTTCTCAGATTATTACCACAATGTGAATTTTTCATTCTTTCTCCTCCCAGGACTAAGGAAAGGAAGGATATATTACATTTGCCATCAGACTAGCCCTCACGCTGCGTTTGTCCCATTTTCAACCTTCCATCATCATGTCTCCCGCCCAACACATAAAACATGGGGACAAGGCTAAACTCAAAAATCATGGCGACGCGATGTTCAATCCGTTCTTGGGTAAAAGCAAAAGCAAATGGTTCACAACATTGGTCTACTTTTCTCCAAAGACATAAAAATATGAAATGGTCATCTTTAGGCCCTTGGATCATAAAGCGTGTCAAATTCCTAGTCTTGGATATTATACGGATTTTAAGATGAATAAATTCATCCAACCAAGGCAGATAATAAATTCTATGGTTCTCATAATACAAGCTCATAAGATTAGGAGCATGTACACTCAATTTTGGCTATTAAATCCTTAAACACCCATTATCCTTGGTTGGGTATTCTTAAGTTTCGTAGGGATGAGGGGAAATAAAATCCAAATCTATGGATCTGGAGAAAGTGAAGGGTTGAAATCGAAGGACGGAATGGAATATGATGTCTTGTCTGAATGAGAAAACACTTTACAATTCAAGAGTAGTAGAGTGAAACGGGGTCTTTTTCCTTAATACGTACGGAGGAACTTACTTTACTTTCTCCCTTGGATTCAGATTCAGATTCCTTGGGTTCTTTTTTTTCTGAGTTTCTTCCTATTATTCCATGCAGAAAGCATTTGCTGCTGCTGCCTGCTGCCATGCCATGAAGTGAAATGGAGGATTCGGTATTTTGAAAGGGAAAAGGAATGGAAGAAAGAAAGAAAAGACAATATGCATGAATGAGCAGCAAACAGATTTAGAAAACCAAAAAAATACTTATAGCCAAAAACCTGCCGTCCGATAAGATGAAATACAAAATACGTAAGAGCAGCAAGGGGAATTGGCGGGGCTGAAAGGTATGGAAGATGTGTCATGAAATATGCAAAAGACGAATTGAAATATCAAACCATTCTTAAGTGAAAAGTCGGCTCTAGGATAAAAAAAAGTCTTCTATACTTTAAGCCATCCTTCTGCCTCAATCCCTCAAGAACCTTTCTTTCTTTCTCCATTTTCAGCAATAATTTCTCAATTCAATTCTTAAATTCCTAAAAATGGATGAACGCACTCAAAGTATTTTTAACTTGGTTCATATTTCCTCACATTAGGAATTTCGATGACAATTTTTGCCTAGAATGAATAAGTCAGGACTAAATGGGGTAATCGTGTAGCGTAAATTTACATAGACAAATGTACAGATGCTCCACACCCATAAGACAACTTATGCCACCACTATAGTTTTTAAAACTACAATATAAACCAAATAGTAATTTTGAACTTTGGTGATGAGAGTTTGAGATTTGAATCTATATGGTTCCTGCTTTTCACCAAAAAGTCATTAACACAGTTGTCAACATCTGAGCCCCTTGTTTGGTGGAGTGCAGTGAGAATGCAATGCTATGCTGAGAAGAAATACCGTATACCCTCTCACATAAATATCTTTCTGGAACACTTTCATGTTTCATTAATTGCAACCCCTACTACTCTAGTTGGAATTCGTTGGAAAGACAAAAAGCTTCTGTCTCTTCCATTTCTACTACTCGTGGTTTCTACTCGTAATTCTGGGAGCCTGACTGAGACAAAAGGTAAATACATGAAATGAAAGAACTTAATATTTTACTAGTTCTAGTTCCATGCTTCAACATAATCCACTGAGTCAGTCACTGATAGTTTCCTGTACACATAGCCTTGGGTAGGATCTCATCAAATTTCATTCAGACGGACTTGGAAGAAGGACAACTGGGTTTAAACCCAAACCATCTTTTTATTCTACATGGTTCCTAAGAATAAGAAAGATGAGGAGAGAATCTGTTCTGAATTTTCCGAATGAAGGACTACAGACTTTTTCTATCTCAAGATGAGCTGATCTCAGGACTAGTGAATGAAATGAATGGCTGTGCTGAATGAATCCTAGTATTTAAATAGGACTTTTTATTATTAGTTTTGTCCTCTGGTGTTCGTTCCGTTCAGAAGGGAAGAAATATGATTCCGTTCCTTTCACTCACAATAGCCAACATCATCATCCCCATGTAAGTAATCACTATCTTCCTGCATTTATATTTCCTCATTTCATCCTCTCAAACAAACTGGCTTTCTTTCCAATTCCTTTCTCCAAAACCTCACACAGAACATGGCTGAAGGCATAGGCAGTAAGTAAGAGAAGGCATACAAGAGACGAACCTTGCCTAGCCTAGCCTCACACATCATCTACCCTACCTCCCTATTCATGGACGAAATGAGATCTGAGAAAAAGGACTTTTCACTCAAGGATCGGGTGATGGGAATACTAGTGTATGCCTAAACCACGGCATGATTCAACCTAGGATGAATAGATCGAGCGCCAAGGGAACTTTCTCTATTCCCATGGTCCATACGTGCATGGACGTCTAGAGTAATGCAGAGTTGATTCAAGCTAAGAACCATAAGCTCAGGACAGGGAGTCCTTTTCACCCACAAAAATCAAACAAATTGCTTGGTCTACCTCCTTACTACAAGATTGACGGACGGATAGAGGAATGGGTTGGCTAACAATGTAATGCTATAGGCGCTTTGGAAAAAATCGGTGAAAGCTTGAGCAAATTTTCTTTTTCCCCGTATCTACTATACATTGAGCAAATTATAAGGAGCATTGTAGTTTGAAGATATAGTCAAATCACACACACGTGGATTTTGATGTTTATAAGAATTGGTTTAGTTTGCATGTGAAGAGTGCAACCGTGGCGTAGCTTGGCATGGCTTGGCATCATCCCCCATAGCTAGCGTAACTAAACTCTAAATAAACCTCTTGAGAATATCTAGACGACTGACTCTTCCCAGGTGGGTAGGAAGGAAGGAATAGCACTAGTCAGTCAGTCAGTTTGAGTGTTGGAAGAAAAAGAAGAAGAAGGATTTGCTTTTTCTGCCGGTTTCCTTCAAGTGTTGAACTATTCTACTCACTTTTTCATTCATCGAATGAAGGAAACTACCACACTTTCAACTTCTTGCCTTCCTTTGGCTCAGCTCTGAGTAGTTGAGAGAAAAACATTCTCTCTCTCACTGACTCAGTAGGGAAATGGAATCTAATTTCAAACATTAATTAAAAAATGTTCGTGGGTGGAGAAGAAGTAATTAAAAGAAGATCAAGTCTAAACTAGTCCTGGGTGATGGTAGTGGTGAAAGTGTTGCACGTAATGATTAATTTTGACAAGGGAGTTCTCCTTACATATGGACTATGGGTTCCCACAAATTAATCCGAAATAAACTTTATTATTATCCTCACCCTTTGCCTTCTCATTTCTGTATCTACCAAAAACATAGTTCATCTTGGTTTAATCTGTCCGGTACTAACTACTATAGATAAAATGATATTTCTGTGAATGAAATATTATACAAAAGTAGGATTTGATATATTTTTCCTGATTGTTAGAAGAGAGCAGAGTGTTAATTGGTTAGGGATGGCAGAACCTAGGGTGATATCACATCGCCCCGATCAACTTTCTCAATTGTCAATTCCATGTATGTCATACTACTTTTTTTATTTCTATTTGCGCAATGCGTTTTGTATAGGAAAAAGTTTCCCTTTCCCCTGGAAGAATCCTTTCGGATGTTCGTAAACAAAATTCACTCATTCGTGTATTGAGCACACAATCAGAGTGAATCACATCACAAATGGACCAGGATTTAACTGTATAAAATATACATGAGACGATAGGTTCTCTCTCTGATACTTTTCCCCCATTTTATTTTGAACTCATTTTTTTCCTTTTCAAAATTAAATAAGCTTAGAACTCTACCCTTGAACCCAGGAGCAGAGCATAAATTCTGCCTTTAGCGCTTACTTTCATCTCTGGCCCAAACGGTGTGTGTGTTTGGCACTAAAATTTCCTTAGTTTACATACATGATACAGTGTAGTTCCTATGTTTTGTAGTGAAAGCAAATCAGCTTTGATTTCAAACTCAACATCCAGAGAGATTAGGGCAGAACGAGGATGAGGATAATTCTGCGGGACTTTCTAGACTGGCTGGAAGGTCTAATAGTGTGTTGATTACTTCGCGCGTGGGGTGACATGAGCTTAGCTTAGGAAAGTTACAGACAGACTTGCTATTTATCTAACAGATAAGGTTAGAATTCCAACTCACCTGAACTCTATATTCCCCCGCCGTACATCTTTTAAGAATTTAATTAAATATGCATAGTTTTTAAAAATATTTTACGGATTTAACAATCTAATTCCACGGATATGCTTAATTTATGAAATATAACTATGTTTTTTGGGATGTAAATTGTTTTAGATAGATATGTAGTTTGGAAGTACTGTTGGAGTTGAGAATAAGGGTGAATAAAAGTTTTGTGGGAGAAAGAAAGGTGGGATGTTAAAGGGTAGAGACCAACAGGTAGACTGAGAGAAAAGCAGAGCCAGGGACTGATATTAGGACCCGGAAATGAGGATCTGAAAGAGTCTTGCGCCCCAAACTCTCATCCCCATCTAGACTTCTTGGATTCTAAAAATCTAGCTCGGAGCAATATGTACTTAGCCTGCCTGCCTGGGTTGGTTTCGTTTGGCTTGGTCGAACTTTTCTCGTATGCCCATCTCGACTATAATATTAAGTAGCCCAATGCATTGCATACACATGCCATGCCAAGCCACGTCACGCCACACCATGCCATGCTTTGGATAAGTAGGTGTAATTTGGTAGACATGAAATTAGTATTCGCGTTCATGTCTCTTTCCTTTTGCAAGAATCATTGCAACTTGAACGGAAGAATTGGAATTGGAATGATCATCATGGCCATGGCCTACCCACCATGCCTGGTCTCATGTCCCGATGTCGTATTTCCTTCACTTCTTGTAAACTAAACTGGACAAAAAGCGATCGATCATTCAGTCCATGTTTTAAGGAGTGATAATGATGCTTCAGCCTAGTTTAGTTACACACTCATAAACTTCTCTGGCCATATAAATCCAGGCTCATTTATATAGTCGTGTCCACGCAGCGGACATGAATGAATGGTTAAATGTCTGTCTTTATGACCAAGGCCCGGCAGTTAATTCTATGACTATTGAAAATACCAATCCAAAAATCGTATTTTGTGCATGCCCAGCATAATTTTTCCATCTGCCTGAAATGACTGTGGGAATAGCCGAAATTTCTAAAGCGAACGCCAACAATTAAGAAAATCAATAGCGGTAATTTTTTTTTACAGGAAATCAAAGCCTTGACTCAGGTTTCATTTCCTTAATTGAGTATGAAAATTGGATAGGGAACTTGGATGGTTGTTGGGGTGAACTCCATTAATTACTCCAACTACCATAAGTATTTTGGTGAGTTTAAGCCCCTAAGCAAGGCTTAAGGATGATGAGTCCAATTTTGTGAATTATTCACACCATCCTTAGCACTCTGAGGTCGGCTGGGGACCAGGGGTTGAGCTTTAGCTTTGGTTTTGAATAGATTCTATTATTAAACACAGAGTAGTAGTAAAAGCACAATGTTTGTGCCCAATGCCCTGCCAAGGGTTGACGTGTGTATTAAGAAAAGAGATGAGAAAGTAGGAGCCAAGGGAAGTCAATGACGGCACTTTGGAATGTCCAGTGGGGAATCCAAAGTCCATTAATGATCAAGACTTTCTCCTCCATGGAAGAAAAGTGTGGCTGGCGGGGTCAACTATCTTGAGAGCTTTTCTCGTCTTCTTCACTTTCTTCAACCATTATCCTTCTGCATCATACCACTTAAAAGATTTTTTATTGATTTCTCAAATAAATCTTCAAAAGAAGGAAAAGTACAAAAGACATTACAGTAGTTCCCATTGCCTTGTGTAGAAAAAAATGACTAAAAGCTGAAGCTAAAAATCCTCACGTCCTCATCAGTTTGGTGGGATACCGTGTCCGTGAAGGTGAAATACATACTTAATACTACTTGCTCTTTTACCTGCCCCTTTGGTCCGTCGACTTTTCAATATGTGTATAAAAGTTATCCAACCTTTTCTCGGAGTTTGACTCTAAAGTTGGTAGAAAAAAGAGACCCCAGTGAGTAGAGAAAGTAAAGTGTACGTACGCTATGGCTCAGGTTACAAAACTGACTGGGTGCACAAAACATGGGGAAATTAAGGAGCACTACCTGGCAGCTCGTAAATCAATTAAAACCTTAGCCTAGCCCTACCGACTCTTCGTCTTCCATGTGATAGTCAACTCAACCAAAGTTTTCATAATATCAACTACTCTACAATTTATACTACGTATGTTAGCGTCCAAATTTACAGAAATAGAGCAATACTTGAATACATGGAGAAATTTTTGTAAAAACTATGCGAAATCTTTAAGGTATCATGACATCAAATAGAATCAATTCAATTCTAAGTTTAAAAGATATTTTGGCTTTTCGTCTCATGTCATCTTTTTTTAACGCTTGAGGACAACAACCTCTCTCTTCCCCATCATGGGAAATTTTATTCAGCCACAAGAAGAGTTAAAATATTCCGAGTAGTAGGGTTTTGTATATTTTTCTTATATCCTCACTCATCTAGAGTGCCAAAGGAGAGAAACAACTCTGTTTGGCGAGTAGTGCTGGTTGGATGTATTAAACGTGTTTGTGAAGAAGATTTTGAAAGTAAGAAGAAGAGAGCAAGGAGAACTAAACTGCCTGGAGGGAGAGACTAAAATATTTATCATCTGAACCATAACACCATATCTGATATTTACAAAGAAACATTCTCCTGTGTCGTCAAGTGTTTACATTAGACTCGTCCTAATTTTCACTGAGTAAACAGTCCGTAGAGTCTGATCCCGGATTTTCCAGCTCACCCCACTTCACTCGTTACTTTACACAAGTGATGGATCCCTAAAAAGTATAAAATCATATGATATACACATATACCAGCCCATCTACTCAACTTTTACGGATCATCGTCCATCAAATCAACTTAAAACCAAAAAAGGGTTCTAATATTAAACGAGCTTTCTTCCTTAATTAAAATCATTTTGTTTTTGGCCCAGAAAGTTCATGGGTGAGGAACCGTTATGATCCTTGGAATGATTTATTTATCCTTAGAAACTCAATCGAATCGAATATGTCTGTCTAGTACTCATGAATGAATCTGTTATTCCGACACAATCCTTTCCGCTCTTTGATTCTTTCATGCCTGCCATGTTCAAGTGCAGAGAACCACAATAAAATCCATCCAGAGTTTTTATTCCGACTGGACGGATTAGACGACAATCTATATGCCCATACAAAATTCCTATCATGGACAAGAAGAACACGAGTCATGTCGTATCAGCTTCCGAAAATTTGCTCAAGAATAAGAAAGTCTTGTCCTATCATGAATTTTTCCTTTTCCTTTAGACTTTCTCCAAACATGGTCAGAACATGGGGACAAAATCCTATCCAACGTTGAGGATAGAAGAGGGTATTTTACCCTCCTTGAAGAAAAGGTTTGAAATGATGTGGAGTAATCTGTCGTCAAAGATGAATTCAGAAAATATCCATGGGACAGACAGACACATGTTGAGATGATGAGGCAGAGGTCATTTCCTGCGGCATGAGTCCATTCCTGTCGCTCTTAGAATAGAATGTGCCAATCTTATTCTCCCATGTTAGATAAGGAGCTCACAATTCTAGCACAGCAATATCATATCTAAACTTGCTGGTTCGTTGGAAAAGTTGTCTGTAAAATCTTTCCATAGCCTTTTGCCTATTCTTCCATCCAAAGCCAAAGCATAATGGACGAATGCATACATTTTTGTCAGACATCAGACATGATAATCTTTTCATCAGATCTACCTACCATCTTTATGTTATGTTCCTCACCATTCAAAAGAAGACTAGCCAGCCAGCCTACACTTACATTTGGAGTTTTTTCACCTAATAACAATTGAGATTGTCTCAATTTATGAGAATTTGTTCTGTCGGAAGCTTCAGGATCAAAAGAATGCCTTTCGATTAAATTACTACGTCGTATATTTGTCTATTAATCAAATATTGATAAAATATTTTAAGAATAATGAGCAGAGCTGTAGAAGGATAAATAATTAATTAATAATGTGAATTTTGTGTTAAATCGTTTGCTAAGATCAATTCACAATCCGTAAGACGGGGCAAATTTCCACTCGACTGAGAACGACGAATTAATTCACCCATGAATATTTAAATAAGTTGAAAGGAAGGGCTGAATTTCTAAGAGCTCTAATAATTCTTAATATGGTATTAAAAGGAGTTGTAATTTTCCAAAGCTCTAGTAAGGGAGGTACAAGGAAATGATGATGGAATTTAAAGATCCCATTAAACATGTGGAGTCAAATAAATCTGATGCAATGCAAATGAATCAGCCAACCTTATAAAATACACTAACGACTACATGGTACTTAAGAAAAGGGTTTGAATTTATAGGAAGATGATGAAAGTGTTGTTTTCACCAAAGCCAAGCCATGATCCTAGGATCCCAACTACTAAATGCCTTGTATCAATGTTGATACAAGGTTAGTGAATAATGTAAATAGATCGCGAAGGGTGGATGGACAAGAGTACGCCAAGAAGGAACAAGTTTTCTCAACTTTCTCTGGAAGGAAAAGGAAAGTGCAGTAGGACGGAAGTCGAGGTTTTCCTTCGTCCCATGCATTAGTCTAATATTGATCCTCCCCGACTGGAGTCAAAATCTATCCCACTACTTTGTCCCTACAAGGGACTTTTGGATGGACTTTGGTGAGAGACAATATTAAATATGGATGCTGATCTTAGCTTAAACCATACCTCATCACAATCTACCCTACCTGTCTACCCTCGTTTTTTTCTAAGAAAATCCTTGCGTTCTTTTTGGAACGATCAAGATGATTTTTGATCTGACGAAAAACATTAACTCATCGCATCCGCACTTTACGTTCCTGTAGCTACTTGGAACACATGGCAATATGTTCACAAGGTAGGTAAGTTTATGACTACCTTTATTTCACAGTTGACCTATTGCAAAATTTTCTGATCAGTTTGACAAATACACTAATCGTAAAAATCTTGTATTGACTATAGCACTCCAAAAGCGTTCCTCGCCAAGACACTTTTCTGGCTTGACTAGAAACATGTGTTTTATATAGGAAACCCAAAAGCCAAGTCAACCCACAAAATCAGACGGGAAGTTCAATCAAAAATAAGTTGTATAGAAGAGGAAAGCATGGCCAGAGTGATTGAAGCTTTAGTCGGATGAAAGTAAGGAAAAGGGGAAAGCGCTGCTACACTCTGGGACTGAGTCCATGATTCCTTCATCTCATTAATACGAACAGTAATTAAGTTAGTCAACGCACTTTAAATTTCCGCAAGGGAACGGATGAGCAAAATGAGCTCAAAATTTAGTTGCAGGGAGTTGGAATAGAAATTTGCAGGGTAGAGAGGTGGTTGTGGTGCCAAGAGGTGAATACAAGGTAATAAGGCTAAGAAAATGGACTTACTACTTTATTTCATTTACTTGGAAAGGATTTTGAACAACTCAATTTTTGGTTAAGTTAGCTGAGTAGGTTTCTGCATTCAAAAATTCTTGCACTAAATGGCAAAAAACAGAAGATTCTTGTGCTGCTGATAAAATAATTAGGCTGAAAATGTCAGCTGAGAAATAATTTTATAAAATATTTGGAAAACTATAGAGGAAATAATGAAGCCTGTTGAAAAGAAAACAATGGGGAAAGTTGTTCATTGGGATAAAATTACTCGTCCTGGTTCAGAGCTTTACAAAAACAAATCCTTCCGCCTCGACTCGACTCTTTTCATTTTATTCAATTCATGAGCTCTGGGCGATTGGTTAAATAAGTACCTTCTCTTCAAAAGTATTAACTTTCCATCTCATTTTCACTACTTTCTATTCCAAACCACCTTCATTCTCTTTCTTGTTTTAAATTCTTCTCTAATGAGCGTATCAATTAAGGAACAAATCAATCAAAAAATATTCGGGTAATAGTTGAATTTTTTGGTATCATGCTGAGATTCTAACACTTCAGTATTATAATCATGACTGCATGCCAAAATATTTTTTCTGAAGAATATTTGAGCCTCCATTTGAGTAATTAAAATCACATTATTTGTCACATGGATTTTCTTTGATGTTTTCACACCGCAGGTGATAAGAAAATCTTGACAGTACAACCGTCATGAAATTTGAGTGATGATTTTTGTGTAAAAGAATTTATATTAAGTAAAAAGTAATTGTATGAAAGCAAATCTATTCACACCCGCTGGGAATTGAGTTTATGAAGCTGGATGGAAGATTTCCAAGAAAATTACACAGTGTGGTAAGAAGGAAGGAATTTTCTTTATATTTTCCCCTTTTGGTCGGTCACCAACCAT
>WJEZ01000220.1:0-36671 GCA_009869925.1 Thalassaphorura encarpata
TAAGTCTTAAGTCAGCTTTTAAGATTTTCCTAACACTTTCTTATTCTTTTCATCTACAAAAGAGAACAAAACCAAATGAAGTGAGCAAGGCAAAGCCAAGTTGGGCATTTCTTCAACAATAGCAAATAAAATATAGAAATATTTAAGTTCTGAGTGTATACGGGCAAAAATGAACGGTGTCATAAACATCTATGTAAACAGGCTCATCGAAAGTAATTTTAGTAAAAATGTCAATGTGTCAATTTAGAGAAATCAGAACGATGACTAATTTAGTTCCCGAATTATTACACAATGAACTATTCAATTTAACATGCCTTAACATACAGTAATTTGTGATATACGAGTACAACCTGACCCAATCACATCATTTACTACTTACTACTTAGAACACTAGTCGTCAACATGTTATGTAGTACTAGAATCGTAAATGTTTTGAAAGTCGATTTGTGGACTGCCACTGAACTACGTCAACTACGCAAAACTTTAGTTTCCAGATGCTATGAGTCAAGACGAGTGCAGTCACGGTCACCACGTTCCATCCCCTCATGCTAAAGCATAAACTAAAGGCCCAAGGTAAATACGTTCACTGCAAAATGAACTTTCAACTAGTCTTGTTGGTTCTAACCATAGCTGCCCTTAGGCATGGGGCTGCTGCCTCAACCAAAATTGACCTCTCCATGTGTAATAAAACTCAAACACTCGAGGATAAACCTCCATTGAAATTTGTATCTCCGGGTTATCCAAAGGGTCCACCACCACAATCAATCCTTTGTCACTATAATTTTATTGGTTATGAAAACTGCACACCAGAAATCAGTTGTTCAACTTTCAAAATTGATAGTGGTAGTGAACTCCGTGTGAAGGATGGGTATGGTGGTGACGAATATTTTAATGGAGATAACGATCATGACGTATTCAATCCCATGCGCTCAGCCTCACGTGACCTCTACATCCAATACAAAACTGGCAAAAACCCAGCTGGGAGTTTTGCTTGTGAAGTCAAATGTGCTGACACGGACTCTGATGCCCCTGTCATGGTTGATCAGAAAAAATGGAAAGAAGAATTGGCTTGTTCCTGTGGCCTGCAAAATAAAGATGATAGGATCGTGGGTGGACAAGATGCAAAAATGAATGAATTCCCTTGGCAAGTCGCAATTGTATTTTCAAAAACGAGAAGTCCAAAATGTGGAGGAGCAATCATTAACAGTGACTATGTTCTAACAGCTGCTCATTGCTTTGCATTTGAGAACACAAAACCAGATCAAATTGAAGTTTTGTTTCATGCTCAAGTCTTGGATTTTACTTTGAAAAAAGGATGGAATAATGGCACGTTTGGAAAGGTTGGATCTATTGTAAGTTCTGGATGGAACCTGTCCAAAGTCACTGATGAGCAAGAGAAAACACAGCGCTATGCAGTCAGAGAAATCATTAATCACCCATTGTTCACATCAAAATATGATTTTGATGTTAGTCTAATCAGATTGGGTAAAAGGTTGGATTTGTCCAAGAGTGATGCACCTACCCCTATCTGTCTTCCACCCAAAGGCAAGTATGATGATTATGTTGGGAAAAAACCGTATGTAGTTGGATGGGGATTGTCACATGAGAATTCTGGGGCAAGTACAAGAATGTTGCAAAAATTGGAAGTCCCTGTCCTCAAAACAAGAGCTTGTCAAGAAAAGGTCGAGTACGATTTGACGGACCGGATGCTTTGTGCTGGATATTTTGAAGGGGATAAGGACGCCTGTACTGGGGATAGTGGTGGACCCTTGTCTCTCAACGTTTCTGGCACTTGGCGCCAAATTGGAATTGTCAGTTGGGTACGTCGGATAATAGTTAGAAATATTTAAATAATATATACAGAAAAATGTATACTAATATATTTCAGGGTGAGGGTTGTGCTAGAAAAGAAAGACCAGGGATTTACTCTCGTGTCACTGACCTTCTCCCTTGGATTCAAGAACATGCCAACATTGGTTCACCCAAATGGTGCGCAGGTGGTGGTCAGAAGAAACAAGATTGACGAATGAGGCTCAACCTCCGACAAAAAAAAACTCCTTCGATAACATCAAAGCTTTAGTTAAAACACCTTGAGATGGAGAAATCTGACACCAATAATATTATAAGTAAAAATAAAATGTGGCAATTTAGATTTTGCTCCTCCTCATTTCGCATATAAAATTATGGACATAATAATAAATTCGTAATTCTTAGCTTAGCTTCGAATAATTTAATTGTAGGGACGAGTGGCCCAAGTCTGAAGAACTGAATTTTCCATTCTCCACTTTAAATAAATCATTTTCAAAGCTATAAATACAGAGAAAAGGTGAAAGGTTCTTTCTTAATGAAGTTCAATTTATTATTCCAAAGTGACGTGAGCTTTTCTTATTCCTATCTTCTGTAGAAAGTTCTGTGTTTTGTTGCGCAAACCTCAACAATATTATGAGAAGCTAAATAGCTGCACGGCATGAACATGGACGTTGCATACTTTATAAGTCTAGAACCCTGTCCTAGGATATAAATACGTTTCAAGTAGCGAAACGCCCTTACGTATTACGCACTTTACTCTGAAAACCGGAAAAACTATGGCTAGATTGTACATAAGTAGTTTTTTAACCCCCGAGCATAGCTTTTGGCCTGGCCAAAGTTACGTACGTATGTGCTGTTATCACACTTCCCTCATCGTGATTTATCGTCTCTAGAGGAATTTAATTTTATCACTGACTCTTAACATCCTGATACTCTTGGCCCCAGGACAAGTATCAGGCAGAGGCAAGTCAACTGGGGGGTCCGTAGTTTGGCCTGGACAAATGTAATGCAGCTAAACTAGGCCATGTCATTGTCGTGTTTATCTTCCCCAGAGCATTTTGGTGACTTTAAATGACAGTGCGAAATATTGAACATTAAACCCTACGATTTTGTTTAGGAATCACTTTCAAGGTAGAAGTAGAAGGTACGTAAAAGTTACCTTTAGCATGCACATCCAGTAAATGTACAAAAATAATCCTGATTTTACAGCTCTACGTGAATATATATAAGAAAAATATTGAACTTGAAAAACAGAACAGAAACTTTACATATGGCATTGGAAGTTGGAACTCAAAAGTCAAAGCTAAAATATGTTTAGTTGGCACTTGAAATGAAAAACTTCCGTCATAGGTTTCTTTATTGACTCAAAAAGTTGTTGCATTGCATCGGAGATTGATACGACGAAGACGAAAAGTTCATGCAGAGCAAAAGCAGATTCCAGACTACAAACTCTGCTCTGGAGAGATCATCTGAAAACTCCCAACTTGCTCGCTTTTCGTTTTCCAACCCTTTACATATGAAAAGTATCCTATCCTATCGTCTCGTTCGTTCGTATATATTTGCTCTTTATTTGAGTAAATCGAAATCTCATAGTGAGCCAGTCACTCAGTCGAGTCAGAACTCAGAATGGAGAAAGTCAAGGGGAATAATGTCATGCACCTAAGGGACTTTGGCTTTGACATAGGCCAGGCATGAGCCATGGAACTTTCTCCTCATGCCCTGCAAATGCAACTGCAAACTTATGTTGAATCTATTCAAAATACGAAAATTCTGTGTTAGTGTCGGCTTCAAGTGTCTAATTTTACGTGATTTTACAATGCACACTCATAATTCATAGCAATTTTTCTGAAAAATCAGAAGGGTTAAGTAGAAATACTTTGAAATGATGCATCGAATCTTACAGGCACACTAAATCCATTTGTTTCTACTGAATTTTCGTAAAATCGACCATGACATAAGCTCAAAGATTCTCCAGTCTAACTCTGGCAAGTGCTAACAAGTAGAAAGACTAGTCAAACTTAGTGCCAGTTGCAAAACATGAGCTTACGTACGTACGTACATACAATACTTTTCTACACCATGTACAAACTTTCTTCAAGCTGCATGTCAATTTTCGTTCAAGTTCGTTTACTCCGTCTTTCCTTTTTCCTTCCCCGATTTGTTAGTACTCCAGTCTAGCCTAGCCAAGCTCTGTTGCTATTGCTCTAGTGTAAAAAGCATCGATTCAATTGTGATGAGGAGAGAAAAACATTTCGGTTCAACTCTTCCGACGAGAAATGCAATCATAGCACTTTTCCTTCTCTATTTTCTTCCTGCCCTAGTCTAAATTTAGTCGGGCATTTGACGGACAAAGTCACGCTTTCTATCCCGCCAAAACGTTATATTGGATCACATCACCGGTGGTGCGACGGCCACAAGTTTACCTTAGCTTGGCTTATCTGGAATAACTCTTGTCCTTATAAATTCAGTTGTGGATGTAAGCCATGGCATGGGCATGGAATGCAAAAACAAGTTGGAATTAAAGTCAATCACTAATCGGGATTTACAACAAATGGTCCCATGTAGGGAAATACATGGCAGGTACAGGCCACCTTCGCTACTACAATAAAGTCCCATGTTATTTGACAGTTTCATGGGGGTGGGGCAGTTTGTTTAACTAATAGCAACTTTGAATGCAAGGCACGAGAATACACGATACGACCGACCGACTTCTAGATCTCCTAGCCAACCTTTTGGCTGCTGCTGTACTGACCTAGTCCTACAGTTTTGCTTTCCTCTGTGAAAAATACTTTACATTTTAACAGGGCATTTACTTTTATCTGGCACTGGAGGATTTGGATAAAACATGTTTATGTTTTGAATGGGTGAATGAGAAAAAAGATACGAGCATTATCCCGAATATTAAATACAGAATAAAAATTGCAAAATTATCCGCATCTTGCCAAAATCCCATTTCTACTGATCACCCTTTCGCTGGATTAGTTTCTTCTAGAAAAACTAGATTTTTAGAACTTGACACCTCCACGCTTGGTCTTGGGGTTTCGAGTCAACAAACACAAACCCGGCGGGAATGGAAAGGCTATGCAGGTGCTGAATAGTCTAGATTAAAATAATCCTTAAGCCACCATTATAATCCTATTTGTTCAAGAAATCGAGGTCATGTGTACCAAAGAGTTCAGTTCGCTCAGTCATCATCAGACTGAGCAAGATCCAGACTCACAGTGACTTCACTCATGACATGGCTGAATGACCCGAACGTGTAAATGTAAACATTGGCCCAACCGCTTGCTGAGCGAACTTCATACTAAAATCCCAAAGGAACTATGGCCTTTACGAGTGGTCATTTGTCAGATCAGACCAGACCAGAACAAACTCAACAATCTTATTTTTAACTTTCTTTACAGGGAGAGTCTTCAAAACGGATCGCTTTACTTTGGAAGCTTCCGATTAGATGAATACACACCCGAAATCCATAATGGACAATTTCGATGTTCAGTGACGAATCCGGTACGAACGATAATTAACAATTTTCAATAACCAATCAAATTGACTGCTTGATTTATCTATTTTCTAGGTGGGAACATTCCTCTCTCCGATTTTCTCCGTCCGCGCAGGTAAGACATGCGATTCCTATTTATCAATGTTTGAATTTTTTAAGAACCGTAAGTACACATGTCAAACAAATTTGAATCCCTCATGAATGCCAATGCCATAAATATGAATAAGGAACATGGGTAGAGGGGAAAACTAACATTAATTTTACTTTCTCCTTTCAAATCCTTTCAGTCGTCGAGAGCGCATTTGACTTGTATATCACGGGCTTTGAAGACGGAGACACCATTGAGGGTAATCCCGTCGTCCTCCAGTGTCATATTTCACCATCAGCTTATGCTGAATTCATTCAAAGTTCTCACGTGGAAGTCTGTCGATCAGTTTGGGTATCAGACCGAAATTCAATCCGATGGATCAAGGTTTGTACCAAAAACACACGTAACTTTCAGTAGGGTTCAATGTCAAGTTTAAGTTTTTGAGTTTTCCTCAGCAAGTAGACAAAATTTTAAAATAGTTCTGTCTTCTTTAAACTTGATAAACTAACTAAGCCAAAATTTCGTCTACTGTAAAAGCGAGTAGCCAGAAATCATCCTGCCTTGCCGGCGAGCAAGATTAGTGGAAAAGCAAACTGGATGACATTAATCTTATCCTGTCCCATGATTCCAACAATTTGACATTTCGCCCTCATTACGAGCATTAGGTTGACACAGGGAGCACGACCGTAATATTCACAAATGACCATAAGCTGACATAAAGTTCTAAGACGTGCGTCCCTACAAAGCACATCAAACATGAAACTAAAGTCAAATTAAGCAGTACCATGCCAGACCAGGCCAAAGGTTTGAAAGCGTAGCGTATAGGATAAGGAAGAAGAACAAAAACGAAAGTTCGTTAAATTCTCTTTTTCTTCCCCTAAAACTGTAAATGTTGAGCCGGGAGGTTCTTGAGTTTACGAGGACATGACTCCTGAATGCCGCCTAGAAAGGAGAGTAAGTATGTGAGAAAGTTCTCCAAAAAGATCTTCGTGACTTCGTGTCTTTGTCTTATCTTTGTTTATTTACGGACATGGAGCGGGTGGGTGCTTTTGCTTTGGCTCTGGAGTAGAGTCACTCAAAGTGACGAAGAAGATGGGAAAGAAGGATTGATTCCCATTTCCCAGCCTGGCACTTAAAGTCGTTTTCCTTTTTTTACTCCCAAGGCTTTCAGGGGTCAAAGAACTTAACATTAAAATCTACAGCCGTGAAAACCGTTTCCTGACTTCTCTGTCTAGTTGAGGTTTTGAGAAAATGAAAGCATCCCGTCAACTAAGTCCAGCCCAAGGCTAAACAATTATATTTGTTTACCTTACGGATTTTTTTATCTAAAAATCACGAAACCTCCTATTTTCTATAGTGTAATCCAAAAAACCTAAGAAATTAAATGTAGCATCTCGGAGGAATAAAAAAATACAAATACAAATTGCTTCCTCTTAACCTCAGTTCTCTACACTGCTACACTACAGAAACATCGTTAGGCTAAAGAAAAGGTCGAAATAAAAGACGAAATTCTGCAGAGGAGAAAGGAAACAAGCTCAAGCTCAGCTTCTGCTGTGCTGGACTGTTTCGTCTTCGCCTAGCTTGTATCATCATTACCGTGTAGGATAAGATGAGGAAGGCTTTTAAATGTCTTTTCTCCAGGGAATCCAATGAAGGAAACTGGGAAGGAAGGAGGCAGTCCCCAATTAGATTTCCAGTGCACTTGCACTATACTTGTACTCCTATCCCAAGACTACGCACGACTATGTATCTAGTAGAATCTACTCTACGAAGATTCTCTCTCTAGAGTTTTATTCGTCTATTCTCAGGTATCAAATCACTCCGAGAGGATCTCTTGTCATCTTCTCAGCCAAAAACCAACAACAGCTCTTCGTCTGTGTGGCCCAGAATGTGCTCAACAAGAAGACTCAATCAAGTCAACCGTTCTTGGTCAAATCCACAAAAGGTATGTATGTGTCTTGTTCTTGTATGCCTCTCAGGAATGTGAATTCGGAAGCAAAGCAATTGAATCTAGCCTAGTCCTTCCTATTTCTGCCTGAAAGTCCACTGGAGCTTTCCCGAATTCCCAAACTCATTCTCATTCTTTCTCTTTGGGCGGGAGGACGGCTCGGCTGTTGGTGTCACACTCGCATCCGCCCGCCCGCACCATTACGCATATTGGTTTTTCCCTCAACTTATCAAACGATTCGTTCTCACTCTTAGAAAAAAGGAATGAGTCCCTGTGGGCGATACACAACAAGCAACGGCGAGTAGTAGTATTCGATTTGCCTACTTTTACTATTTTCTTCGTATTTCTTATTTGCTTGCTACAATACAATGGTAAACTAGGCTAGCTTTAGCTTTGGGGCTTAGCTGGGATAAAATAAATTAAATTGGAATGAAATGAAATGAAAAAAGAAGAAAGGAACTAAATTGAATTCAGAACGAATGAGCGGCGAAACTAGGACGATCTCACCAATTTAATTGAAGAAGAAATTCACACCAGCTAAAGCCTTAGCAAACAACAAATAAACTATCCAAGTTAACACTGAAGCAAACGGACGGAAAGAGATAGAAATTAAGATTATTGGGAGTACTAACCAAGTGTAAGAATTTAACCGAAACGAAGAAAGGGACCAGAGACGAAAGGATGGAAAGGATTCAATTTAGTATCCGGTATCCGTCCAGAAGTTTGATAACGTGGTGGTGAGTATGAAGAAAAGTAGTAATAGGACGGACAAAGGAATCAAGGCTTGAAAAGACGTATCATACTGTGAGATTCTTTTCTGACAATCTCCGCAAAAAGTTGTTCCTGAATAGTTTCTAGAGCCTCTTCAGCTTGAGCCGCATTCATCCTTTCCTCCGTGTCAAATTCAATGTCCAGTCTATTGGATTGCTGGAGAAAGAAGAAAAATGAAATAAAGCTTAGCATAGAATTTTTTAAGAAGAAAGTGAAACCGACAAACAAACTCACGTAGATAAATTTATCCAAAATCTCACGCTGGGTTTGGGCGCATTGTGCAATCTGTAATTTGATCTCGGCATTTTCTGTGAATAAACTGTTTAGAACAGCAAATTCTTCTTCCCTCTGAAATTCATAAGAAATTCCGTTATAAATAATTAATCACATCATTTTATCTACTCCAACATTCTTTTATTTCTCGATTGCATCAAGGAAACTCGGATTTCCTCTGCTCTTCAAAAAGTTTGCCGGTTGTCGGAATAATGCATTTTCATAAAACGAACAGGAAGACAGTCTAAAATGAAAGATGCGGAAGGAGTATCGAGAAACTTACGCTGCCTGCATAGTCCTCCAAAGTCTTTTGAAGTTTCTTCACCTCTTTCTCAGATGATTCAATGTACTTTGCAATCAACTTTTTCTTCTGATCGAATTTTTCTGTCGTAGTTTGGCACTGCCAGCAGGTATTATCACCTAGTTGAAGAAAAGGAAAGATAAAATTTTATAATTTTACCTTGAGAGATAGGTTCTTTGGTTCCTTCTGCTCTGTCTCCAAATGCTAAAAACTAAAACCAAACTAAGAACGGACCAGAATTTAGGTTTACAAATATCGCGTGCCTGCGGCGGGAAGGAAACATTTATTAAAAAGAAATGCATACTTACGCGGTGCGTTGACATCCAATACATTTAGCCAATTTTGAACTCGATCCTCTCTTGAGAGTGGGGGCGAAAGCATCTGACTCAAATTTAAGCCTGGAAAAATAATACAATCAGGTTTTTACAGTTTAGTCTATCGGTCAAGTTAAGTACTAATCGTAACTTACGATCTGATTCGGCTTCTGAAGAATAGATGGTAGTTTGATATTGCTTCTGTCGATCGCGACTCTCAGCACATTTTCTATTCCAGTCGCAAACCTGACTATGATGACTTTGCTGCTGCTGCTGCTGCCCATGCGGTGGCTGAAATCCACCGAAATGACTCCAGAAAGATCCCAGCCAAGATGTCCAAGGTTTATTAGCAATAGGCTCGGTCGTAACAGCACTCTGACTCACGGCTTCACTGCAACAAGCAAACCCTTGTCCACAATCTGGACAATATTGCCAGGTTGATGAGGACGTCATTTTCTCGTTTAATCTAAATTCCAGTTGAAAATACAAAAAATGTTCGTTACTGAAATTGAAATTGTAACTGCCAGAGGAAGCTGCGGAGCGAATGAATTTTGGTTTACCTTTACCTTCAGCCCACGTCAAATATTCTTCGTCATTTTCTTTTTTAACAATGATTAGACTAATTAGAAGACTAGGACTTAGAAATACATGTCGAAACTACAACAGAACGGAACAACTCCAAAAGGCACTCGACTCAAACCCAACTGGACGATAAAATGAAGTTTAAAATTCTTTGCTTTGTGAAATTCCCGCAAAAACTGATAGATTAGCGGGCAACTCCATGGTCTAGATTTTCTGAAACTGGCTTGATTTCTAAATTGCATCAATTTATTGGAAAATTCAAGTAAAACATGTGCAATTTCTGGATTTTGCAGAATGGAATAAAATTGTAGAATAAAATGATGACATTTAACAGATTGGCAACCTCTTGAAATAATACACCACATCCAAATACCACCATACCATTTTCATGCTCAACTTTCTCCTGGTTAGAAATCGAAACTCAGTCATGCCGATGCTAAGAGTATTTGTATTTGATGACGCGTTTTATTGAATAGTGTACAGTATAGTGTACAGTATAACCTACTGATTTCGATTCGTCTGATTTGATTCATTGTTTGTAGTGTAGTGTAAAGTTGTATAGGTGGACGTAGATGAATAGACAGATTCATGGAGAACGGAATGGAGCAGAACATCATTGTGTATGTCTATGTCGGTCCCGGTCGCCCACTCAACTGTACTCCGTCAGCTTCAGCTCGATTCCATGGTTTGCCTTGGCTGGCTGGTGCCATGTTATGTTTGACATGTTTTCTCTTTCAACTTTTACTAAAAGGTAACCATAACCAGAATTGAATGAAAGCTGATGCTGAGGAAATGAATCTGACGTGGTGAAAGCTCCATAAGGCAAAGTCACAACGACGATGCTTCTATTTTCAACTTTGAAAACTCTCCTCTGAAATATAATGGGACAGACGGACGATGATAAGCGATGCAGCCAGCCTTTAGCACTATAGCCGATGATAAGAGACTCGTGTGGTATGTGTTACCGGACTAAAAGCTAAAAAAATATGAAACTAATAAATCCACGGCATCACTTTTTCTAAAATAGTCAGGGCAGGAGACAGTTTACTGAACGAACGAAGGATGGTATGGTATGATGGTCTAATGGATTGACAATCTGATCTGTGTGACGTCAAGGTAGTAAAGTAAAGTAACTCAACCCTAAAAGGTCTTTAGCAAAGTGATGGTGCAATTTTTTGTGTAAAAACAGAATTTGCTACTGCTCGCCATTGCTTGTCATATGAAAATCTTTCGAAATATTTCTTTTAGAAGCAGAAAAAATCATTAAATACTCCAATATTTCTTGAAAACAAAATGTAACTGAAGCGTAGAGACGTTACAATCTGACGACATCATCCGAATTCCGAATTTACAAGAGGAGAATGAAGGACCTGTGATGTTTTGATGAGGTTGAATCTATTATCTTCTCTACACTACTCGTTGATTACGTGTTCATTTATTCTCTGGTTCATTCGTGGTCCTTAATGAGTTCCACTTCAACGACGCTTGTATCTTGTACATGAACTGCCGAATCCATAGCATAGCCATAGCCAGCCAATGGGATCTAATGATGTGTTCAAAAACCCATTATAATCCTGGATTTCATCCTCCACGACAAGACTACAGAACATCCGTAGTCCTATAGATTTCGGCAGGCAAAGGAAGGGTGGATTACCTTTCCAATATTTTCCAAAGATAGAACTAGGGAAAGTAGACAAGACATGGAAAAAATTAATAGAACAACCGACCGACCGACGGAAGGAAGGAAGGAAAAAGGAACTGGGAACTTCTCGTAGTTGGATTATCCGTAATTGCAAATAGGATTCTTGTCTCTTGTGTTGAAGATGAATTCTTTTATGAAGGAAAGCAGGCCAGACCGGTCCGGTGATAATAGGACGAACGATGACTATCGTCCAATGGCAATGGCAACGGCTTTCTCTATTTCTTTCTTTCTGTGGATTGACTGAATGGAAGAATCAGATAGATTTAAGGCTACGGTGTACGGCTAGAATAGGAATACGAAGAGTACCAGCAAAGAGGTAGCCAAGGCGGCATGGCATTAAACTCAATCTACTTTCTTCATCGGGCTGTGAAAAGACGCTGAAGAGAGAAGCCAAAATCCTTTTATTCTCCTTCGTAATTCCTCGCTTAGTATGACCGACCATTTTATCCAGTCCCTAGTCCCAGTGCCCTATTCACAACTCACTCTCTTTTAGAAATTTGTACTGAGGAAACATCCATGAGGTAAAAGCAGTAGAATTTCAGCAGTGATCACAGGCAGCATGTTCGCCAATGTTCATAAGAATTTAGCCAGGGAACATTCACATTCCAACCAAATTCTGGGAATTTTAGAAGCTGTTGTAAAATATAACAACGACTAATTTTAATTAAAGATTTGATTCGAATTCAGAACACCGTAAATAAATTTAATAGCAATTGCCTCTGTAAATATCGCACTTAAACATAACTCAAGAATCATTGGAATCAAAATTCCGTTCCAGTCATTAACTACGTTATACCAACTTTATGGATAAAATTATTCAGGGGAACTACTGGGGTTTGAGTAAATTAATTCCTTTCCTTTCACTCCACACGTTTAATGTTTAAACATGGGGGGATTGGAGTTAAGTGGATCACATAAAAGATGAAGGGGATGAGAATGAGTTTGTGGCGTTGCATAAAATATTTATTGAATAGGACAGAGAAGAGTCGGCGGGTATAAAACCGAACCGGGTTTCTTCTTGGGTACACGTACAGTACACAGTTTATTTTCATTTTGTCTGATTCGGTCTTTGGTACAGCTGGCGGGAGTAGCAGTAGCGGCGGCGGACTCCCACCCAAGAGTGTAGGAAGATGGGAACAAATGACACTGACAGAATTGGGGAAAGCTGTCGATTTGGTGTGCCCAGCTGTTGGAAATCCTCCACCGAATTTTCGGTAAGTGCAATTGGTAATCCAGCAGACATTCCTTCGCATTTATTTTAAAACCCCTTGAGGAATTCCATGAATATTTATCGCCATGCTCTGCTCACACCCAAGAGTATGCCAATCACTTAATCTTTCTTTGGATTAATACCTTTAAAGAATAAAATAATTTGGGTCAAAAGGTTGAGGATGGAAGAAGGTTCCTGAAGCTGAGTAACCAAAATAAAACAGCAAACTTTTACCACTTGCCACTGAAAGGGGGTTAGCTCCATCAGGATCAGATCTTATTTCTACTATTTCTATCTCGTGTCAAAACTTCCGACGATATCGGTCCAAGAGATGTACCGAATTGATATCACTGCTTGCATTTCAGCAGTTTTAACGTATCGGTTTTGGTACGGCATGGTCGTAGGCGTTTATTCACTTTTTCTTACCTATCATTTCTCCCAGATAGACTTTCACTTTACCTTTCACTCCGATGACACATGAAAATATGAAATACTCTTCTAACGAAGCCAATATTCTTGCGATAATGAATCGAAACAAAACTAACTACACTATTAGTAATAAGAAATCTAACGACAGGAGAAAGGAGTAGGAGTACTTGATTTTTCTGTTAATTTTGCCAATTACTTTGTCCAGAGGGTTAATGAAACACTTTTTTCACTGCTTTTTTACCTTTGTACGTAGGTGGGAAAAGTTGTTGTCAGGCGGAGTCCGGATACCTGTCGTCCCAGGTCCAGGAGTAGAAGTCTATGGTCCAGTCCTTAGTTTGACAAGAATTGAGAAGCAACACAATGGAACATTTCAATGTTCAGCCAGCAATGCAATTGGAAGTATCACCCTGGATCGTCACCTTGTCCTCACTACCCCTCCTGTCCTCACTATAGAGCCAAAACGGAAATTACTTCTTAGAATTGGACAGTCCGTCGACCTTACTTGCAAAGTGTCTCCCAATTTGTACCAAAGTGTGGAAGTCACGTACGTAGTTATATTTTATAACATTCCACAAAGGATCCTAGTTAATACTAGACTAGACGACTAGAAACTATAACTCAACGAAATGAAGTTCTTCACTTCATTTCCTAATTAATGCCTCAATTCTCTTTGTACCAACTGAATTGTCCAGAAGACTTTGCACATTTATTTACCGGTTTGGTAATTTTATAAACTAAATGAGTCCACTCTATTTGGTTATTTAAAATTGTACTCAAATGATTGGTATAATCTATACCTCAGTAGTGTTTACTATGCTGGTATGCTCCCAAGTCCTTTCATTCACTCATATCTCGTCCTTGGACTGTGCTATTCTCGTTGTAGTCAGAATCCCGGAATTATTTTAAGACATGACTCATTTCTTCGTTGCGCTAAATTTTCGTAATAAATGTACTTACTTTTAGATGGTACAAGAACGGGAAGCTCATTTACGGTCTTGGAAGTCGAGTCAAGATTTCCTTCCAAAAAGTTGTGATTTTCAACGCTCAATTAGATGACCAAGGTAAAGTAATTTAGTTATTTCATATTCGTCCGATTTATGCACGCAGATTTTCGTCTATTTTGACTATTGACTGTTATTAATGTATATTAGGAGTTTATCAATGCTTCGCTCAAATTGAAGGCGACAACATACAAGCTTCCACTGAAATTGTTTTTGAAGGTATGGCAAATTCATGTCCAGTCTAATTAGAGCTGAATTAATTTAATTAATTTCAATGAAATTACAGCCGTAACCCCAGAATTACAACAAACATTCATTGCCCAAAGCCTTCAACCTGGCCCTTCTGTGTCCCTCAAATGTTCTGCGACTGGGAATCCACTCCCAGATATTAGATGGGATGTGGACGGCCAAGAATTACTTCCATCCCCAAAGGATGATCCCCTGGAAGCACGTTATTGGCAACTCTCAGATCGTTATTCCATTGGGAGCTTTCGTCAATTTACAGAGATTGTGTCACATATCAATATTTCCAGTGTGAGAGTTGAGGATGGAGGAAGTTATCGATGCCAAGCAAGTAACCTTCTGGGGACTGTAGCTCATTCTGCTAGATTGAATATTTATGGTAAATTTTTCCTTCCTTCATGCTCCGTTATGTTTATGTTCATTCTTTCCTTCGAGTTTTACATCAGTTTCATTATGTCGATGTCTTGCCATAAATATAACCTATGTTGTGAAAATTACTATTGACGCAACATAATGGAACGTTGTTTCAGGAGATTTTCAATTTACATTGTAGAACCTGGATAACTTTTCTGGCTTCAAAATTGCACTGTATACCCAAAATTCGTAACAATTGAGCTGAAATGTGTGTTATTTTATTTTATTAGGACTTATAAGTCATTCAGTCAGACAGAACACCCAATTTTATGGAAGTTTTGACGTTAAAGCCATATAATAATGTGATGTGGTATTTGTGAAATTAGGACAACTCTTCGTCAAAGAAATGCCAAATTTGACACTAGTGGCTGGGACGACGGCTCACATAAATTGTGGTTATGGTGGATTCCCAGTGAGCAACATCACTTGGTCTCGGAATTCCCAAGATCTCTCCAACTTGAAAGAAAGTCGATTTACGACGCTCCCAAATGGCACTCTAAGGGTTGACAAGATCAACACAGAGAGCGATAAAGGGAGCTATACTTGTAAAATTTCAAACAAAAAAGGTGAAGTTGCCTCTGGTTCAGTCGAAGTCAATGTCATGCGTAAGTCTTTTTTATTTTCTCTTTCGTCTTGTCTTTTACTCAAGTATTTGCCAACTGCCGAGCTGTAGTTAAATAAACTCAATACCTTGGGTTAGGCAAACCTCAAATGTTTTTTTAAAGAACGCTATATTAGCTGTATGTTTCTGACAATGATATTTATAGACCCCCCTGTGATCTCGGACTTTGAATTCAACGACAATTTGGTCCAAGGGCAAAGAGCTTCTGCCAGTTGCAATGTCATGTCAGGGGACTTACCAATTGACATTGTATGGCTCAAGGATTTTCAACATATTCCGGATTTTCTCAACATCACCGAAATGCGGGTCAAGTTTCTGAGTAACCTGATCTTTGAAGAACTCAAAAATGTTCATTCTGGAATCTATACATGTTCTGTTAGCAACAAAGCAGCCACTGCCAATCATTCTGCCCTTCTCAGCGTGAAAGGTAAAAATATAGGAATTTAAGTGAAAATTTAGCACTAACGCTGTAAATTTTTTAGGTTAACATGTAAGGATTTTCTTAAAAGTGTAAGATAAGTCCCAGCGGGGGTTATAACTTAAACTTTGGCATGGTACAACTACAAGTTTTTTTAGAACTTCTTTCTTGCGCTTAATTTTTGTGCATCTCATCCCAGGAACCAAGTGGATCCCGCATAAACTGTGGCAAAATTTCATTAAAATGTCCGCGGCCCACGCCCTAACACAAACTTTCATTCAAAATTGAATTCTTTAATGAATTCATTAAGCTTATCCGTCTCAAGTGTTTAATTGGTTGTTAAAACTTTACGGGCGCCTTAGGCAGGAGGGAAACATGACACAGTAACGTGGAGAAATTACATTACGCATTTACTGGGAGGGATATACGAGGTTGTTCACATTCTCAGTAAAAATTAGTACTAAGAAGAATTACTAAATTAAGAGTGACGGTTTTTGTAGTCCTTCCTGTCTTTGGGGACCCTTGTCTTGTGTAAAGTAAAATTGAAATGCTTGGCTTGACGTGGCACAGTACAGCTCAGGATTTTATGTACAAGTAAAACTGGGGAGAAAATGTTATTAGTGAAAGTAAGACTTTAGCCACCGCAAAACTAATTTGCACTTGATGAGTTTTCTGATGCCAAAGCAAGCTTTGCGTTTGCACTCATTTCACAGCTCGGCTTTTTGGTTTCTCGTCTTCCACTTCCTCCTTCCACTCAAAACTACCCAAGAATTATTAATGAGGGAAAAGACTCTTCTACCGTGCTAAAATCTTTCACCTTGCCACGCAAAGCATTTGTTTCCTTTTATTTAGAATTCCCTGAGATGTCAAATTTTCTATTTTACTTTATGTTTTAGAATATAATTTCAATTAGTTCATGGGTAAAATCTGATGTTTATTGTCGTAATTAGAAAATAAGACAGGACAGATCAGAGAACAGAAAACAAACTACTCCAAAGGAAGCCAGAAATAATTAATGTTAATTTGACATCCTAATTACAGTTCCACCGTACTGGGTCCAAGAACCTGTTGATGCCAAAGTGATATTGAGAACAAGTCATGTGATTCGTTGTGTAGCGGATGGAGTGCCTAAGCCAAATGTTAAATGGTTTCGAGGTAATGCTAACTTTAATTTTTGAAATACATTTTCCACAAATGACATTTTTCTATTTTTGCAAATATTTAAGCTTGATTCGTCTAATTTAACGTTCCCCGTTTGTAATGTTTCTAATTTCCGGGTTCATTTTCCAGACACAGGCCTTATGAAGCTTCCTGTTCAAAGTGACCGGAAGTTTGAAGTTTTGGAAGATGGGAGTTTGAAACTGGATGATGTAGAAGCCATGGATGGGTCCAATTATTCCTGTGAATGGAATAATGGGGTTGGGACTGGAATTGCCAAATCGATCCGTCTTCATGTGAACAGTTAAGAGACTCCTTTCAATGCATTACCTGCCTTTTATAACAACCCTCCCAATTGTAGTTACCGTAGTACAGTAGTTACATTCCACTACCGTGTCATGCCATGCCGTAGCATCAAATGCCGCTGCCCCCTCCTCACATTCATACTAACCATTACATTACATTTCAAAGTTAGCAATGACAATTTCATTTCATTCCGAGCCTGGGTCTTTCTTGAATCTTGCCTTTTCTCAACGCTAAAGTTTTGCGAGCATTGAGGGGAAGAGAATTACTTTCACCACTGGAGCCACAACCACAAGGAAAGTTTCCCAACGACATTGCCTGCCGAATTCTCATCTCCACAAATTATAGCACCAGATAAAAAAACAAAATTGATTTGGTATACTTTTATTCTAAAATGTACTGCCATAAAATCCTCTCTTAGACTTTATAATTACTGAGACCCGAAAGGAGGTGATAATCTTGTACAGCCAATTCCATCCTTGTCGGGTTTATATAGAGATGGATTTGGTGGTGGACCATATCGATAGTTATCTGGACAATCGCATTTGTTGGAAATTGAGCAGAGCAAATTCCCTGTGCAAGCTCCAGCGTCCGTCTCCCAATTTCCAGAGTAGCGGCAGTGCTTTCCGAATTTTCCGACAACGGGTACTTGGCTATTGACCATCAATGCACTAGTCACAACGAATAAAACTGCTAAACCTAGATTCGCAATCTTCATTTTCGTATCTATGAAAATTTGCAATAAGTTTACAAACTGAACTGAGGGCTTTTGCTTTTCCACTGAGGACTGGGGCAAACATATTTAGTTGAAGAGAAACTAAATTTATTTAAATAGGCTTTCAAATCGATCGCATGATGATTTCCTATTTGTTGAAAGGAAAACATAACGGTTATGGAAAAACATACAATTTTGTATTTATGAAATGCAAAAAAATACAATTAGCGATTCAGGATGTAGTGCAATTTCTTGGCCCATCCATTTTGAAGGGTTTGGAAATTGGGATAGGACAGGGAAACAACCTCAATGTTGTTGGTTAAGACAAATACTAATAGTTCTTTGTCCCCGTACAGAAATCAAACTGAATTCTAATACATAATTTAAAGTTTTGTCAGGCTACGTACAGGAATTTGTTCTACACAAATTGCAACTTACAATTTGTAGCCAACCAACTTTCTACCTTGCTTGAGTAGCTGCGTGCGTTTTCTCATTATAATCTTTTCTACGTTAAGTTTATTCACAGACCCGAATTTTCCACTCTAACAAAATTCAGTGAAAGTTTTGTTAGAGTATGGAACATGGTGTGTTCTTTCCTGAGTCTCAACTATTACTACACTGCACGTATCAGATAGACGAGACAACTACACGTAAGAAGTGTTTGACCTTAATATGGTGTTTTGAACGCTTGCTTAGTTCTGATACTTTTCGAACGGGATGGCATGGAATGGGAAAGGAAGTAGAAAGTCTGAAAATAAAAGTAATTTTGTGAAAAAGATAGAAGATGAGAATGGGATGTTCATTAAAATCATTCGGTTCACTAGTCCCTGCCAAAGTTTCGGCTCCGATGACATCCGTGATCGTAGCAGAGGGTCTTCCAGCTTCCCTCAAATGTCAGATCCGTGGAGATCGTCCCATTCAAGTAGAGTGGCGAAGGAATTCGATTGTGATGACGGAGCAGAGTCCAAGGCTCCTTCTTCAGGAAGTCCTCGACGTCAACTCAAGTCTTCTATCCGCAGAGCTAAGGATTGAGCGAAGTGAACGTTCAGACTCTGGACTCTATGTTTGTGCGGGTTCTAATGAATACGGGCGGGATGAAGATCGTATCAGTCTGGAAGTCAAAGGTAAGGCAGGCTGGACAATTCATTTTCAATTCCAAGGAAATCTTTTTTACTTTTTTTGAGTGGAAAAAACTCAAAGTCTTTTGTTTGTCTCAAGTTTCTTTTTGTTCAACTCAAGCGACGCCTAGGCCTAGTAGAGTCAAGTGACCCAATTTCTTTCTTACATTTTGGCAAGTGATTCGAACCTCCCTCGGATGTGATCACATCAAATATTCTTTGTTATTTGGAACGTGAGAATGACAAAAGAATCATCATGCAGTTTAGATGAACCATTTTGACCATTTTGTAGACTATTCTTGAAGTAAGGAGAAAATAAAGCGTCCGATCCCCTAAGAATTTCTGTCACAGTATTCTCGTTCCAGAATATAAACTGGTTGACGCCTCTGGTGGGATGAATTCCCAAATTACTTGTATGTCAATCAAAGCCAACGGTGCCTTGCCTTAATTGAGGGATTCCCTTGGAGCTAGAAAGCTCATCGCTTTCACATTCATGCTTGCATTCACATTGCTCTCAAGATTCACGTCTCTTGATTTGGTTAGTAATTTAATTGAGAGTGACACTCATTCGTGTTTCGCGTCTGCCCTCGTGCCTCGAATATCACATTTGGATACAAATTTAGCCATATACCTAGTGACACGTCACTCCACTACTAGACTAAAATGCCCTGGGATTAACAACTTAATCCTTTGCATTGCAAATCACGAAATGTCTTTCCAGAAAATCAATAGCGCCAAGAACAGTGTTTTTGTTAATAATTACACCACACTTAATGTTTAGGAAAATTTTATGACAATATAAATTTCGAAATTATAGCACGCCCAGCTGCCCCAGAGGATTTCCTTGTGGAAGAGATTGGATCTCGTTTCATTCGTCTTAGATGGTCACTTGGACCCCAGACATCTTCATCTGCTCCAGTCACTTACTTTATTCTCCAATTCAAAAAGTCCTCAAGTCTATCTTGGCTTGATGAAGGATGGAACACAACTGTCCAAGCTCCATCCACTCATGCCGTGCTGGAACCACTCAACCCTGTAACAAACTATGACATTCGAATCTTCTCTTCAAATGAAATTGGACATAGTTTCCCAAGTGAACCACTTGCTGTCCTTACGCTTCCTGAAGGTTTGCTTCCTTCTATTTATTTGCTTTCACAGTTTCTGGTTATTTGGTGAAATGAAAGTCAATCTTACCCTTCAATAAATTTGCTATGCTACTCTTGAATTCCACTTCCACCGATGATTTGACACATGATTTTGATTTCACTTCCCCATGTTAATTAGAACCACAAATGCACCCCTCTTTCCATCGTAAATTTTAATACTCACATATATTTTCCTCCCTTCTAGCTCCTTCTGGTCCCCCTTTGAACATTTCTGCAATTCCTGTGACTTCCAAATCAGTTTTGGTTAGATGGGACGCTCCAAACCCATTCCTTCAACATGGTGCCGTCCTAGGTATTCTAGCTCCTTCTGGTCCCCCTTTGAACATTTCTGCAATTCCTGTGACTTCCAAATCAGTTTTGGTCAGATGGGATGCTCCAAACCCATTCCTTCAACATGGTGCCGTCCTAGGTTACCAAGTATTTGCTTCACTTCAGCAAAATCATCCTGGGTTTAATAGTACGGTCGTTTTGGACGAGAAATGGAGTCAACAGACTGAGTTTCATGGCTTAAGGCCCAACTCTCAATATAGGATCTCGATTCGGGCTTACAATAGTGCAGGGATGGGGCCAGAATCCCCTTTTGTGGCTGTTCACACTCCAGAAGGAGGTAAGAGTGTCTGTTCTACTTGGACTAGTACTTTTATTTCTAAAATTTGGTAGAAAATTTATGAAAGGCCGATTTTACCAGGATCGAAATATTAGAACCTACACCCTATATTATATTATTTTCCCTTACTTTCCCTTAAATATCGAAGTAAATTCTGTAGTGAGTCCATAATTTGTTGTAAAAAATTCACAACCTCGTACGAAATCCTACAGAAAGGGTAGAATGGAGGAACTTGACACGAAACAGGGGCTCATCGTAATAATTGTCCTAGGCATGGGGAATAGTAATAGGACGACACGCAAGCAAAAAAGAAGAAAGCAACGCCAACGCTAAGATTTATTGGCTACATTATTTTTCTTTTTCAGCACCTGATGCTCCACCTTCGAACATTCGTATGTGAGGCCCTTTCACCCAAAAGCCTTCAAATTGAATACGACCCTCCTCCACCTCATTTGTCCAACGGTCAAGTCCAAGGCTACAAAGTCATTTACCAATCCGTTCTGGATGAGAAACGTGGTAAGGGGGAACACATGTTGCTTTCATTTCGATTTTTCTTCTCAATTTGTTCCCAGCAAAGTAAAACTCAAGGGAATAAGATTAAACTGAACTACTTTAGTCCGTTTCCTGAAAAAATCTATTGAATAAGTCAGAGACAAAAATATACACTCAGGATGGAAATCCTGTTTCGATGCCAATGATTTGACTAACAAAAGTTTTAGCCAATTTAAAAAAAGCATAGGGGCTTGTTTAGTTTCGTCTGGTCTCCGTTTCTTTTGATTTTATTCATTCATTCGGTGGGTTGGGTTCAGAAAGAGTTCTAATTTTCTCATCTGTATAGTCTAATGTTAATGTTTGCAGGAGAAAGGGCTGAAGTGAAGAAAACATCTTATCGAGAAACAACGCTCCATGGTTTGCAAAGTTTTACTAATTACTCGATCCGAACTTTGGCTTTCACACAAGGAGGAGAGGGTGTCGTCTCAGAGCCACACTTTTGTCTCACGGAAGAAGATGGTATGTATGTCCGTCTGTCTGGAGCTTTTTCTTTCTTTCTTTCTTGCACTTCATTCTTTTCAACTTTCTACTCATCTCAAAATCCTCCTTCCTCCATTTCCAAAACTAATCTGGAGTCTGGAATGACAGCTGACTCCTGGCATAGTACTCGTATCCTTGGTGCATGCCTTGCCGTTCCGTACCATTGTCATAATCTTTGTAATTTGAAAGAAAGAAATTCTTCCGGAACCACGAACCCCATTTCTCAAAGTACCAGAAAAGTAGAAAAGTTTAAATTCTTGACTGTCTAAATTTTTTCTGTCTAATTAAGATTTTTTTAATTTCCTGAAGAGGATTTCCTCTCAATTCCAATATCTAAACGTTCAGATGAGGGAAATATTTTCATATCGTAGTGGGAAAGCCTGAATTAATAAGTTTTCACGCATCAAAGTAATTAAAAATCTACTCATGTCTGACGCAGAACTTATTTTGGGCTCGTGTGACTTTTCCATGGAATAAGTTTTCTCTTGGTATAGAATCTTATGGTTCATACGTGACAAGTTTTTATTTTTTTCTGACCAAATTAGTCCCAGAAGAGCCCGCGGACATCAAAGTGTTGCCAATGAGTGGATCTTCAGGTTTTGGTGAGTTGGCTCTCACCTCGCTATCCAAATGGGATTATCACCAAGTACACCGTTTACTGGAAGTCTGAGGAAAGAGTTGAAGAGTCAGTGAGAGAGAAGAATTACACACCGACTTCAGGGGATGAAGACCAGCTGTCGTTAGAGATACGAAAACTCCGTGAGAATCATTCCTTCGTCTTTTGGATCACAGCATCTACGGTCACTGGCACTGGAAAATCATCCAAACTACAAAGTGTCCTTCTTACACCCCAGGGTAAAAATACACACACGCACATTGTCAATTCCTAGCCTAACCGCTTGTTCGTCCAAAATATAAGTTTCCACTTTCACTTCCCAACGCCTCCAGGGATAGAAGTAGAAGCACATTGCATTGCATGCCCAATTCTATTCAAAATTACACTAAACCGAAATAGTCTATTTTCTAAACTATTAAATCTTCCTTAGCTCTACGTCACATTAATTTAATTTAAATCTACTAAGATTAATGATTCAATAGACCATTTGACCAAAATGAATTTTATAGCACATGTAAATGTTTGGTTTATGTTTCACACACAGTGAGTGCAAAAATAGCCTCATTCCCTGTGACGAGGAAAGTAATTTTGAACCAAGGAGTTCTCCTTCCTTGCAAAGCCGTCGGAGTCCCACCGCCCAAAATCTCTTGGATTAAGAAGACTCATGTTGAAACATCCCATCACCTCATGAGAAACGGATTCCCTGTGACGAGAAAAGTAATTTTGAACCAAGGAGTTCTCCTTCCTTGCAAAGCCGTCGGAGTCCCACCGCCCAAAATCTCTTGGATTAAGAAGACTCATGTTGAAACATCCCATCACCTCATGAGAAACGGGTCTCTTTTTATTAGTCGTGTTAAGGTAAACCCTTTACTCTCATTTATCTATCTCTCCTTTCACTTCAATTGAACCAAAGCGAAAGCCAAGGGAAAGGCAATGCTAGGGAAAGCAACGAAGCCCAAGTTGAGTTGAGTTCACTGTGCTCAAAATCAGCTGCTATAAGTCTTCAGCTCGTGATTAGACAGAGAATGTTAGGTTTCCAGTAGAACATAACATTCCGGAATTTAATGGAATGCAATGTAATGTGCGGGGCCCAGCCTAGTCTAGCCACAATTGCTACTAAAATTTGCACTTCATTATGGCATGGCACAACTTATGTGACTATGACTAAAAGTACGAGGACGAGGACTACGACTTGGTTAATTACAATCCAACTGGATTATTCATTCCAAATGACCTTTGCCTGTTTTTTTTACAGAAGTAGAATTATTTTAGCCACAGAATATAAAAATCAGCAATAAAATTACTTTCATTTTAAAACTCATATACTTTTTTCACAAGGCCAAAAACGATTAAATCAAAATGAAAATATTTCCCAAGAGTAGGAAAGGTGAACTGAAGCATATTTTTGGATTAGAACTCTAGAGCACAGCTAGAAATGAATTCAATGAACCCACTCCTAACGTGTTTAAGTGTTGAATTTGATTTTATCCACTCAACTTTAGGATCAAGATGAAGGAATTTACTCATGCCGAGTTGAAAATCCATCAGGATTTGATGAAATCCAACACCAAGTCATGATTAGTCGCCCTCCATCAACTCTCCCTATTTTCTTGGGCTATGTGAGTGCCTCAAGTGTTCAGATTCATTGGGAGGGTCCACAACGGGCTGATCCACCAGTTACGGGTAATTGAAATTGATTTTTTTATACTCTTCTGCTTTTCCTAGCATAGCAAAGCAAAATCTTCAAATCCCTTCCAGTCATAAAAATACTGTACTACTAGAGTAGCGTGGGAGGAAATGAGAGTTTTAATGGTTGTTGCTGAAGGGGAACTATTTTCTTACAAGGGAATGTGTAGAAAGATTTTGAGTAAAAAGCATTGGGTGATTTAACATCAAACTCTCCTAATGAGGAAGGAAGTCTTGGTCTTGGTCGATATTGCAATTGAATTTTATTTTTTGATTTGGAAGATTGGAAGCATTGACTGTCGACTGTATGTTTTTTACATAGGTTTTACTCTCCACTATCAAAAAGATACAAAATCAGCAACAGCACCGACGAGTGAAGAATGGGAAAAACGCCACGTGGGTTCTAAAATGACGACCTTAACCCTAGAAAACCTCTCTTGTGGAACTGGATATGCTTTTAAAATCGCAGCATCAAATGTGATTGGACTTGGACCATTTAGCCAAGTGTTAAAAGCTCGAACAAATGGAAATAAACCTGAAGCGCCAAAGCTGACTGATGTTTTGGAAGGGAATACAACTGTGATACAAATTGATTTGAATCGGTGGCCGGATGGTGGTTGCCCACTTAAAAATTTTCAAATTGAGTACAAGATGATTGGGAAGCAACAGGAGGGAAGTGGGAGTTCTACGCCAAGTCCGACTTGGCAAAGGATTTATCGAAGAAATAATCAAACACGAGTTTTTTCTTTTCCAACGATTCCAAACATGTTTTATGATATCAGCTTCTACGTGGAAAATGATGCGGGCAACATTGAAAAGGTTTTTCGGATAGAAGCTAATTCTGGTAAGGAGTAATATTTGAAAATTTTGTACAAATTCGTAACATTTCCAACAATGTAGCTAATAGGCAAGGCTCTGATAAGATCTGAAGCTGAGATTCTAATTAACGAGACGTTTGTTCCTATTACGACTACCCTTGCCCAGATTTTCACTATTTGTTAGCATCGCTTTGGAGAAAACTCAGTAAAGCGTAGCGTAGAAGGATTTCCCAAAGGACTTTCTCCTGAATCCTCAAAATCAATCTTAATTTGTCCTTAATTCCTTGAAAATGTGAAGCTTAGCTGGAGCCAGGCCCAGGGCTGCTGTGCTGTATTGAGTCTGTCATTAATTATTCCTCTACCACTTGTGTTCCTTAGAATTTTTTTCCAACTACGATAAGTTAATGAGGGAGAGTACAGCTGAGGAGCGGTCTACGACGGGGGGTTCTGTTCTGGCGGATCCGCATGTCCTCGTCCCTATTGTCTCAGCTGTCGTTTCCATTTCTGCCATAGCTCTTTGTGTCCTCATCATCCTCAAGAGAAGGTGAGTCAGTCACGCTCCCATTGTTACAGTTATACAGTGAATCGACTTAGTCAAACACTCAAGCTCCACAAAGCTAAACCATCCGACCGTGTCGGCAAACCCGAATCTCGAGATAAAGCAAATGCCTAATGCAATTTTATGTGATGATTTGAAACTCAAAATATATTAAATTTAATTCTTGTCAATTTTAAAATTTTGCAGAGCAACTGCAAAACAAGAATGGAAATTTGCACATAGTACGAGTCAGCAAACTTGGATCAGTTCGGAGGAAAGCCACGGTGGAAGTGGGGGAAAAGCTGAACCCGTTCCTACGAATAATGTTCCAGGTAACGAATGTAAGGAAAAAAACGAATAAAAGTAAAGCTCATGAAAACGAGAGTGTTTGACCTCATGTTTTCTTTACAGATTCTGGTGGAAATATGTCAATTTATGCAACGTTAAATTCTACAAACGCAATCCCATTGGCAATTCGGGATTCGACAGTTCGTTTTCAAACATTTGGACAAAGGGATAACTACGATGCTCCAACTCTTCCTTGTAACTACAAGAAAAATAGGAGAAAATCTAACCCAAATCCTCCATCCCCACCTGCAGCCCCTCATAATTTAGGTTTGATATATTTACTTCAAAGTCTAATTTTGACAATTAATTTTTTAATTAATCCAAATTTACAGAAGTCTCATGCATTTCAAATCAAAAAGATTTTGGTGGTCACGTGGACTCAAGGAGCTTCCGATATTATGAACAGAATTCAGATTCTGACGACAACGCGGACAGTTTATATCCAAATTATGCTCGACCATATCAACTCACAGCATATCGAAGTAAATTAAAAAACCAAATAATTTAGATTCTAGTATTAATTTTGGCTTCTGATAGGAAACGACGTGGAAGATAAAGGTGGTGGAAGAAGTACACTAAAAAAGAAACAAGCAACAGCAAGAAATCGTGGCTCCAGAGAATACTTGGAATAAAAAGTGAAAACGAAGGTTTTTATTAAGATTTTTATAAGGAATGATTGGTAAATTCCTTACGTCAATTGTTATAAAAATGTTATTGTGAATGTGATACGGTACAAATCTAAAAATACAAGGTTAAATTTACCTGCTGAACATTCTAGTACTCTAATCTAAGTCTATCAGGTAAATTAAATACCTTGAACTAATTTATGTTTTTCATATTACGTGGAAGCAATAATAAAAGTGAAACTGGATTTCAAAAAGTCAAGTGAATGAGGAAAATCTGCCATGCCCATGTCACGACCTCACCTCGAGAAATAATAGTGATTCGGTCGATCTTCTGGACTTGCAGTTTCTTCCCGAGAAAAGCTGCTTTCATTTTCATCCTCCTCTGGAATCGTTTGACTTTGAAGAGGCTTAGACTGCTCAGACACTTCCTTATTTTCCACAACTTCCTCTTCTTCCCCTGGCTTCTTTAAATAGTGATTCGGTCGATCTTCTGGACTTGCAGTTTCTTCCCGAGAAAAGCTGCTTTCATTTTCATCCTCCTCTGGAATCGTTTGACTTTGAAGAGGCTTAGACTGCTCAGACACTTCCCTATTTTCCACAACTTCCTCTTCTTCCCCTGGCTTCTTTTTTCGCTCAAAGCAACCACACTGCATATAAAAAAAACACCGCAAAAATTTAGCTTAGTTTAGCTTAGCTTGCCTACACACAGTATGATGGATGAGGATTCGTGGCGTTTAATGAAAGAAAAATCCCCGAATAGTTCATTAATCATGACATAGGTGTTATTAAGGCTTGGGTTGGTCCAAACCCTTTCCCCTAAAGAAAAGAGTTTGACTGACACAAAGTTCACTTACAGCATAGAAGCAAAAAATGAGGCAGATTAAACCAATGATGCCTCCACCAAAAGAAGCCATATAAACCCATTGTGCGACTTTGGCTGAATCCAACTCAAATTTTGTAATTGCTTCTGCCTCGTCTGGTTGGTGTCCGGATGGAGGTACGTAAGATGGAGGAGAGCTGATTTCAACTTTTCCTTTGCTCTTCACATGCAAGGAGACGGCCTTTTCTTCTTTCAACAATTTCTCTAAAAATTATGAAATGCGTTTATGGAAGTTCTATGAGAGTTTAAAATCATCTTGACTTGACTTACGTAAATTTTCTGAAGAGATCCTCATTGTAAAGTCAAAATTAGCTTGGCTGTTTGATTTGAATTTATTCAGTTTACAGGTGAATGTTTCACATGTAACATAATCAGTTGAACAATCAATGGTAAAAATTCCGTTTTTGGCAACCTTTTTCCCTACAGAGGAGGTTCCTCCAGGATTTTTGCCATCTTGTAAGTCTTCGACCTCACGACGTCTACGCAAATTCCTCTCTGATTCTGACAATGTAGGTGCATCAGGGATTTGGACTAACTCAGACTCAGCATTCACTTCTAATTTTATTTTCATTTCTTCTTCATCTTCCTCTTCATTCGGGAGGGCTGGAATCTTGACAGCATGTTTCATTCTTATGCAGTCGATAAGTTTTCCATCCATATTTCGCTGTTTAATTATTTCAAAGACTTTATTAAAACACTAGAAACTAAAATAATAAAAAAATCAAATTCTATACCTGAAAATTAGTGATTTCAATGATGGGCTCATCCGTTGCTCCAATTAAATTCACAGGGACTGAAAAGTTGACTCCAACGAATTCTAAACTACTGTACCCACTCAGACCGACCTATAAAAACTTCAATTATGATCTAAAAACAAACTTTATCACTGTGTTAATTTTATACCTCAAACGAATGTGTAAAATATTGATAAGGGTTGAGACTCTCAGAACTCAATGGTACAACGATTTCTTTCGCCGTCATGAAAATGTCTCCTTCAAAAACTAATGGAAGTTCCAAATTCAGTTGGGCTGGTTTGGACATTTCAGACGTTGTCCTTGCAGTCACAATACATTCAAACGCATCATTTTTTCCACTTGCGTATAAATCTTTAGCGTCAAACACAAGGGTCAGGTCGACCGTAGAATTTTCAGCCAACATTTCTCCAAATTTACACAGATAATCTGAAATAGCACCTGCAGCTATACCTCCACTTCCACCCAAGGGTTCACAATTTGAGGGGACATTCTGTAGATTGAGTTCTACGAATGGGTAAAATAGTAGAATAGAAAAATAAAAATAATTTTAAACCGACTTGGACAACTTACTTTTCCAGGATATTTTAAGAGAAGGAGAAAGTGCAGCTTCTCCCAAATTTTCCATTGATATTTGAAGGGTGAGCGTAGGTTCGGAACCCATCACAAATCCTTTTTCTGGGCTGAAATATAATATAAATTAAATATTATAAAATGAATCACCATTAAAAAAATATTATACGTACTTTATATCCAAGAACTTCGAACTCAATCGAATATCTGAGACGCATTTGTTATCCGAACCACAAGGGAGTTCCAATGGCAAACTGAAGAAAGATGCTTTTTTGCTGCTTTCAGAATCCTGGATCGGGCAGTCACTGCAGAATGCCTCATACTCTACAGTAATCCATAAGAAATTAATTAAAAAATTACACTGATTATTAAATACTCAAAACTAATTACTTGGTCCGCTTTTCACGAGTTTCGGAATTCTATTAGGCGCCTGTGTTGCCATTAGATTATAAAAAGATGCCTCAACCTTTTTGACCTCTTGAATTAACGACAGCTCTGTTTTGATTGTGATAGAATTCCCAGACACTGCTAATGGCTAGATTTTCACAAAAATTAAATTATTTTGAATATTATTTGAAATATTCTCATTCTACCTGTCGAATAATTCCAGTCATAGTTTCGCATGAAGATCGTCCGTAGGGAACACTTTTGAAAGTATAAATTCTCTCAACAGCGCTATTATTTTCACCAAGACGAACGTAAACACGTGGAGGTTTGGAATCAATATCCATAGTTAATTTCATGGAAATATCTACAAATTCAGAAAATTGAAAATAGAATGAAGAATACAATGGGCATTACCATGGGTAATTTAGATAGACTCGGCTGATTTACCTATTTTGACAGGTGCATGTTTGCCAGTGAACGAAACACAAGCCTGGAATTGAAATTGAGTAGAATTCAAGGGAAGTTTTTCAAGTGTAGTTGTGATTTTTCTTGAGAGAGTAACAACTGGCCTTGTCCTCAAAATTACAGTTTGATGCTGAGATGAGTGAACCAACGGCTAAATCTTTAGAAATAAAAGGAGCCTTTAAATTTAGTTTAATGTTTAAGTTCAAAGGTATTAAGGTATCTAACCGTTATAACCATTCCCATCAATATCAACTCCGTGGGACAGACTGTATCCAAATCCATAAATAATAGGAGACAATTCCTCGGCATAAATCACTTGGGCATACTGATTACGAAGTCCGTCAGAATTTCCGAGGTAAATATACACAGCTCCTCTTCCATCATTTTCATATGGGGCTCCAATTGCAACGTCTTGAGATAAATGATAAAAAAATCAAGATCATGAGAATATTTTCATTAAGACAACCTACACGACCTTACCATTGAGTCCATCATTATTGATATCACCAATGGACGATATGGATGTCCCAAAACGTGAGGCAAATGCATTTCCACCATTCAACTCCGTTTGCTTGACCAACTCCGTCTACAATTAATTGGCGTTTAAATATTTAACCGAATCAGCAGTGCAAATTTTGAGCTTAATTACCCCTGAGCTAATATAAACAAAAACACGCCCTTCATCCCCAAACTCGGCTGGTTTCACTAGAGCTCCGAATTGTCCAATTGATTCTACAGTTGGAGAAGGTTCGGCAGCTCTGAATGCTGAAAATTTCGGATTAAGTTTTGTGCTATATTGTGGAGCACCGATGAGGAGGTCAATCAATCCATCATTGTTTATATCTACCGAGCACAAGACTGAACCAAAGTAGGATCCAATTTTCGTCCCATTAATTTCTTGCAAAATGTTCAAAACACTACCTCTGGTAGGAAATGTAAAAACAACGACTTTTCCCTGGAGATTATTTCCACGCGGAGCTCCGGCCACAAATTGAGTTTTGGATGTATCAGATGCACCATTAATTTCTTGCATAATGTTCAAAACACTACCTCTGGTAGGAAATGTAAAAACAACGACTTTTCCCTGGAGATTATTTCCACGCGGAGCTCCGGCCACAAATTGAGTTTTGGATGTATCAGATGCACGAATAAAATTTCCAGATGTCACGGCATATCCTAAAAATCAAACCATAATCAAACCTGTGTTCTACGACCTGACCTTCTGCAGTTAGTTAATACCAAAATAAGAATTGTTGTGATTAAGCTCATTATTCAGTTGAGATGAAGAAACACGTATATTCTCGAATACGCCTCCATATTCATCAGGAGAACCATTTCTTCTCAAGCTTGCTGGTTTCTTGTCTGCAAGATGAATAACTCCACCTGGAAAACAAGTTTCATATTTAATTATATGAAAATAAAACGATTAAACCAAAGTTGACCTCCACAAACCTTTCCAAGCATTGAGTCCAGGGGCTCCCAAAATCATCTGGTTATCATTCGTGATATGCAAGGAAAATCCTGATTGTCCAAATACCCACATAAATTCGCTTTCGATAGCTTGAAGTTCTGTGTTAGAAAATAAAACTTAATTCAAAAACGATAGAGGATCGGGTTTAACTTTCCAAAAGAATTACGAACTCGGATTCATTAGAGGCAAGATTCTATAATTATGTGGCAAATCTGGGACTGGGTCCTCCGTCCTCAAATGTGAAGTTGGACGCCAGTAACAAATTCCATTCATCATGTAATGTTGTGTCAAGTTTGAACTGACGGCAAGCCATTGGTTTTGCCAACGATTAGCACAGGAAACAAAACGGCTCTGATCGCCATTGTTGCTGCTGTAAATTGTTCCACCTAGCCACCCTTCATCTTTCCTGTCAAAACCTGGGGATTCGTCTGGAAAGAAAAGTTAAATTAGGTCAAAATTAGGAAAATTTAGTTTTTAAATAATCAGACTTACCTTTCTGAAAATATTTATTCTCCGTAGGATCCATTAAGAGAACTTCGCAAAAATCCTCAGGATTGAGTCCAAGGCTACATCTCCAAGTCACACCTGGTTCAAAAATATTCTTGTGCTTCGGATGTGTAGAATTAGCTTTCGGTGCTCCAACGATCACCCTAAAAATTCATTCAAAATTTAATTAATATAATCGAGCAGGTTTGTTGCCCGGTAATTAATTCACAAACCAAGAAGAAGCAGATGATGCCGGTGAGTTGGATTTGTCGCCTCCATCTCCTAATAACGCTACACTAGCCCCGAAAAAACTATCACTTCCGTCAAATAAATCCGAAATTATAACGGGATTTCTTGTGTCAATATTCCAACCGTGACAACTATACAAAATACTAACTGTGAGACCTAAACTAATTACGAATGATGAAACCATTTTTTAAAAACCAGTCGTTCAACTTTAAAAACTTCCTAAACCAAAAATATGGAACTGGTTTAAACAGCTCGCTTAGCAGGCACAAGCGGGCAAATCTTTACCTTTCCATGTTTTTAACAAGGCTTCAAATAAAGAAAATAATACAAACAAGATTTCGGCGTCTGTCGGACCGTGTTAAAACTGTATGACTGTGACTAATACTTGAGTTTTCACACCTCACTTTTGATGATTAAACGAGTGTCGCATATTATTTGCATTACAGCTCACTCTGACTCTCTCACCTTACTTATCAATCACATTCTCTTCAAATCCTGTAAACATTGATAAGAATAAGCGAAGTATGAGAGGTTTTCAAATTGTTACACATTTTCTGGCTAATGAGAATGTCATATTAGCAATCTGTGCTGGGTACGTCCGGTCCAGAACGCTATCCCATGGACTAGGAATAAAGATACCTTGAAATCATGGGCATGTACAGATAATGAATTCCTGATAACAAACAACTTTAATATGATAGAATGTTACTACATGTAACTTTTTAGCACGGACCTACTTTACTTTTACCCACAAAAAAACTCAATTTGAAAATAAAGAAAAAATTATTCTGAAACTAAATCTATCAAAAACAAAAACATCTTAGCTCAAAGATAATATAATTTGTCCTCCATCCCAATTTTAGGCTCCTCCTTCAAATGATTTCCAACTACACTGGCAATCTTGTGTGCATACTGCAAGTTTGAGTAGAATGAGTCCAATTTACTTACCTCGAATCAATATTATTATCAATCCGTTGAAATTATTCGTACCTGACAAACGGCAGGGATCCGAATACTCCCTGGCCAATTGTAATACATGAATGCTGAAATGTGAGTAAATTTTTGAATCAATTCTGGGTTATTTTCTCCGCAGTCGTCAAGAATGACACAATGTGTAGGACGAACTGTGCCCTACAATTATGAATGTATTGATCATGAATTTGCGAGCAATGAAACAAATTAAATTACAGAAAAATTAAATTTTTACATGGGACATTGTTTGTGAAACAAGATAAAAGTCTGTCATGTTCGGTTTTGTCATTGTGTTGTCCAACACTGTTCCCATACGTGGATTATCAACGATTTTGTTCTGAAAAAGACCAGAAAAATAATTGTATCAGATATTTGAATACATGACGAGTTTATTAACGCGGTGTTATGAAATCCATACCTCGTAAGCATAAGCTCTCTCCCAAATCCGTTTTTGCACGATGACAAAGCAAAACTTTGGAAATATTGAATATAATGATTTGACCGCTTCTTTCATAGCAGTCACTTCGTATTCCATAACATTTTCAAATTGATCAGAGCTGACTCCATCTCGAAATACAACGATCCTGCCAGGAAGCCTGTTATTTTTCTGTTCATTGAAGTGTGAATCATTAGTTAGAAGAAATCAAATAAAAAATAAATCTTACCTCGCGATATGTCTTCAAGGCCCTAGCAAAAGTGGTTTTAAGTGTATAACAAATTTCCTGATAAAATGCTTGAACTGTAGCCCTGGAGTAGTAGAGTGTAGACTCCGAATTCAAGGTAGCAACCATCCCGTGGACACTCCGTCGAAATTTTCTTGGGTCATGAAAAGTATCCATTCCGACAAACATTATGTCTTCTTCCTAAAATATTTTGAGTGATCATAAGGTAAACTTATATTAATAACTCTTAAACTTACAGTCGGAATCTTCAAAGCCCAAAGAGAGCCTCCAAGTTTGCAATTAATTTGTGGAACTACTCTTTCCATGATTTCTCGTACTCTTCGTTCACCTCTAATTTTATGCGCCAGAATCACTTGGGAAGGAATTCCTAACTCTTTGAGGCAAAGACATTTAATAGCTGAGTATATTGCATCACTACCGGTGGGGAGAACCACTATAATGAATTGAATCTGAAAAAAGAATTCAATAGTAATGAAAAATCGGGTAGAGCGAAGATATTGCAAGGCTGTAGACCTAACCTCTCCCACAACAACGTTTTCTTCAATAGAGGCGCGAAAATCTTCTGGACGAGGGCCTCTACCAGGTGGAATCTTGATTGAAATAATTTCCCCTTCTGAAGAGACATAAATGCCCAATCTACTAGCTACTCTTTCGTAATTTTCGATCATAATTTCAACCATGGCCACATCTCTGGAAACACAGTAGACCTGCCAGCGTTTCAACGGAACCTGGTAAATTAAATATTACAAAATTAGTTAAAACTTATCTCTCGTACGTTTCTAAAATTTAAAAAACAAATATTTTCCTCACGGGATTGTAACATGGATTTCTCAGAGCTGTGCTTGCAAACTCTGCAGGGACATTTGGAAGAGTTAAATTCTCATTGAATTTAATAGTCGGTCCTGAGATGATTCGTCCATCCATTTCAACAAAATCGTCCCCGATTTCCAAGCCCCATAGCTGAAGTATATCCACACAATCAGGATTTGCTAATTTAATTTCTATTGATTAGTGATGACAAATTTCACTCATGAAATACAAAATTGTAATTAAAAACTCACATTTCACACTCGTCATTAAATCTCGAAGGGTTTTGATGCGATGACTGGGCTTGTGAATTGTATATTCTCCCAAATCTACAAGAATTTCTTTCTTTTTCCGAAATTCCTCAGTTAGCCCGGACGGAAAGCAAAGTTCTGGAATCAGTGGCAATAATTTCGTCGTACCAGGCGTCACTTCCTGAAATAACAATGAGAATTTGTCCAAATTACTAACAAAATAAACCTATTACTATTCTTAAAAATTAACTTACAAATACTGGTGCCTGTTCACGACGACGTGCTCGACTAAGAAGCATCGGTTGAGTTTTATCTTTGACTTTGATCCCATATTGGAGTCGATAGTAATCGGCATATGTTATCTAAACCGAAATTAATGAAACGAATGAGGGAAGAATCCGGATAACCCAAAAATAGTCACAAATCGTAATCAACTGACCTCACGTGAACCACTCTTAAACTTGGAGTTTGGCGTCATATCCCAATCGATATCGTCAATCGCATAGCAAATATTATTGTACGGAGTAACGGCAACCTTTCCAATGGCAAAGTCGGAGAATCTCTCTTTAAAATCAGAAAGATCTCGTATTTGATCTCTATGATTAAGAAATAGAATAGGTTAGACAACAGCGTATGCGAAAGAATTTCCAAAAAAGTCATTCATGCTCAGCTAAAATATTCCTTACAAAAAATCGTAGAAGGTGACTTCCCGTTGAACAAGGTGAGCCAGATTCATTCCAATCATTAATCCATTGTCCGTGTACCTAACAAATGTCGTATATCCCGGTCTTAGTGAAAGTCTAATTTTAACACAGAGATCATTTCAGATTAAGCCCATCGTACTACTTGATTAATTTTGAAAGAAGTTAAGCTAGTTCTCCATGCTCACTTACTTGTGCTTAGGAAGTCTGTGTTTCTTTTGCATGTCGTAGAACTTATCGTTGATTTGTCTTAGTCCAAGAATATCAAGAAATTGAAAGAACAATGCTGTGCAGAAGGGTTTAAGTTCATCAATTCTAACAGTCTGACGGAATTTTATTGTCACCTTTACGGCCAAAGATTCTTCAAAAGGATTGTGGCCATTTAAAATGGTTATCTGTCAGAAACAATGAAAGTGTGAGTTCAGAACTGAGGTCACGTTTCTGTATCCCAAATCCCAAATTAGGTCATCAATTTAAGGAATTGCTAACTCTTTCGGTCAGTTTGATGGGCAGGTAAAGTGCTGAATCCCCATCAAATGTAGGTCTTTCTCCCAATTCTTTGAATTGCAGGATGATTTTATGCCTTGCCGATCTATGCATCACCCTTGGCTCAAATGTTACAAGATACTCTGAAACCCGTTTTTCGGCATTCACATTGAGTTTAATAAAATTTCCAATCAGTGTGCATTTGCTAAAAACAAAGCAAAGAAACAAAACTTTTTAATTGAAATACTTTACTTTCTTTTTGATACCATAATGTTTACCTTTCCTCCTTCACGTCCAGGTTTGTCAAATCACTGATTCTCCGATCAGCTTCTGGCTTTATCTCTTGCTGGGGTCCTCTTGTAATTGACCACTTTGCAAATAACTTTTGAAAATGATTAGTTCCTTCTTCATCTTCGTCACTGTCCAGATCTTGTGAGGATTTGTCCATTTTCGCAGATGACTTGTTCGTGCGGTTTCTTGCTTGGTCGATTCTAATTCTACAGTCAATTACTTAGATAGAGGCTAAATGAAACAAACGAAAATAAGTCAGCAGAATATGTACCACGCATTAATACTTAGAAAAAATGTTTAATAAATTACAGGGAAAAAAGTCATTAAAAAGACAAACCGACCAACTTTTCGTAAAGGAGCTGAGTGTGGGCATTTACTTATTCCCGCTGAAAAAGATTTTTATCCTTGTTTCTTTTTTGATTTTCTTTTGATTTAAATTGGAAAGAAAATAAATTAATTTACAAGATATGAGGACGTGAACTAAACTAGTGTATGAAAATATTTTAATATGCATTGCTGTTGCTGACTTAGAGAAATGTCTGGACTCTGGAGCAAACAGCAGCCTTGTGTGTATCCTATTCCTAGTCTACTAATTTAAGATTAGCTGTTCATTGACGAATACGCAAATACGCTGAAAAACTCGACTGGCTATTTTATAGATTATCAATTAAAGGCATTTTTCTGAACAGAAATTTTCAGAACATCATATGGCCAATGCAATTGGTTTGTCAGGAAATCGATTTTATATAGTGCTTGCATAATGGTCGACGTCAGGGCCCCTTGGTCCTCGGACCCTGAGATTTCTGCCCACCTAAACTCATTGTTGCGAGGTTGCGACGGCACTGTTTTCGGTCTGGACTCG